>KL267542.1:105291-153471 GCA_000699545.1 Podiceps cristatus
GGTTCAGGTACCTGTGCTGGGTTTGCCCCTTCCCAAGGCTTTCCTCTTCTCTCTGACCTGCGGAGAGTTAATTATTCCTGTCCTCAGAGCAGAAACAGCCATCCCTTCCAAGTTATGCTGCTGTTCAAAAGGGTGAAAGTTGAAAACAAAACACACAACAAACAAGCTCGTTTCCACTTAATTATTTAGATCAGTTGTGTAGGAGGACCCCTGCATTTTAAAATTACATATTGCTGTATGTATTAATGTACTATATTAGTATGCTAAGATATAATTAGTTGGTAAAACTCCAAATGGGGCCCAGGACCAAACTCTTAGTTGTCCAGCTTCTTCTGTGCAGTTGTCCTTGGATGATAGATATACCAGTGCTGGAAACTACCGATGAGCCTCCCTAGAAGGCAAATAGGTTTGCTGTAGGCAATTAGCAGCTGCTCCTCTTCACTTCCAAATGTTGCCGGGGTTGGGGACCCAATGCCGGTTTTGGAGATGACCCGTCCTAACCAGATGATTGTGTAGACACCTGGCAGGTCTTGGTATGAGGCTGCATACCCAAGCTGGGAGGAGGATGCTGTGGTTTCCACACCCTCCTCCTCTCTGAAGCGGATCAGAGGTCTGGAAGCTTGAGCTGCGGCAGTAGCAGGACATAGGGCGGTTGTGTGCTCTGTCCTACCTGCCCCCTCGCCTCCGAGGCACGTGTGGTGCGTGCCGTGGGCAGGACCTACGGGCCAAGCAGGTCCCCAGCCAAAGAGCCCTGGCAGCGGTGGAGTACCTTGTGCTTCCCCCGAGGCAAGTCTGTGTTAGTTGTTGTCTTTTGGGCTCCAGGACCTGCTGAGTTAGAGGACCAGCATTCCTTCTTTGTGGAAGGAACATGTTTTAACTCCTAATTTGGAGGAGAGAAGAGGCAGAGAAGACTTATTGCTGTTTTCTTTGTGGATAAGCAGGAAACATCCATCTCTGGGCTGCACAAGCCTTCCTGTTGTCATCAATATGGAGCCAACTATATTAATTCTGAATTATTGCCCTGTCTAAAGAATTGTGGTTATCTAGTGTTTGCAGTTATTTTACTAAGGCTTATGAACTGTACTGGAACTTCATGAGGAGCTGCGTTTGTACAAGTGATGAGATGAAATTGCAGAGGGTGATAGTCTTATCAGCAAAACAGACCATCAAAGTCTTCATTTCCTCCTTTTCGCTTGGATTTTTTTCTGCTGTGAGCTCCTTTCCTGGCAGTTTCTGGCTCCTGCCCTGACCTATGCTTTTCTCTTTTGTTTTTTCCTCCTCAGCTTTGCAGCCTGCTCTTTATACATTTCTTTGTCTTTTTCTGGCTGGTCGTGCCATTTTTTCCCTAACTTCTTGACGGTTTCTACAGCTGTCCAGTGTGGATTTGATTTCTGAAGCTGTGGACGATGCTGGGCCATGAAGAGAAAGAAAGGAGGCAGAGGCTGCTTTGCTCTGCTGAAGCTAACTCTCTTCCTCTGCCTTTTCCTCATGCTCCGTAAAGGACTCGATGTTCTCTCCTTCGGGTGCTTTGTGTTACGGTGCCTTGCCATCTCTTCACGCTTTTTTCTCTCCTCCCTGGACGTGGCTTCCTGTGTTTCTGAGTGTTCCCTTGGAGTTTCTCTACTAGTTGCAGGCTCTGGGCTGGCCTTGCTCTGCTTGATGGAGATGCGGAGCAGCAGACAAGCAGTGCGCGTCCCGTCTTTGAGCTCGTGAGCGGGCCGAACCATGGCGTGGTGAGCTGGTGCGCGCGGTGGGGCTCAGCTGGGCCGCTCCTGCTCCTTTCTGGAACGGGACTACTTTTCCGGCATGATGGCGAGGAGGAGGAGGCTCTGCCGGCCGGCTCGGTGGCTGCCGGAGCGCACTGGGACGTGCGGCGGTAATGACTTTGTTGTGCAATTATGACACAAAGTTCCCAGAGCCAATCGGTTAGGGCAGATCTGCTTCCTGCAACTCTATTGGCCAAAGGCTAGGGATGAAGTCATAGCTGTGGTGATGTAATGGCTCTTAGCTGGCCTAGGATTGTGTTCCTCCCCCGGCACTGGGATTTAGCTCCATTTAGTGCACAGTATATTACAAATGTGTGTAATACCCAAGGAGATAACTGGATGCCTCTAATTTTTTGTCATGATAAAATGTGAAGCTGCTGTTAGCTGCTGAGAGGTGGCAGCTCGTAATGTGAAAATGGTTTAGTAGCAGCCCTAAAAATAATTGTATGTGACAGCTGTTTCTTGGTTCCTGTCAGGATAACTACTGTAATTTAAATCTGCAGCTCTTGGACTGCATGTCTAATTTATTTGGGTGGACTTTTCATTAATTTGAAAGGTTCTGAGCGCTTAAAAGCCTTCATTAATTACATTTTAGTAAATGAAAATGTAATAAGGTACTGCAGGTTTGTGTGGGAATAAAAGAAAGAAATTTCCCATGTATTGTTTGCTTGTTTTTAAAAGGTTGTTCCCAGGAAATAGCTGTTTTTTCTGCCCCTTTCAGAATTCTTGTGACTAAGAACAGGAGTATGAATAAAACAAAATAAAATTTTGGTCATTCATTGTAAGTACAAGATAACTTATTGAAGTTCCCAGTAGTGTTAAATATTCATATGTAGTGGATTGCATAAGTATTAAATTATGAAGCAGACGCTACTTCTGTAGAACTTGTCTTTCGGAAAGGTAAAGATGGGGGATCAGGAGGAGGGAGTTATTCCTGTGTTACACACAGATAACTTTTTTTACTGCATAATTCCATTGTAACTGATAGGACTTCTGTACTGGCAGGGCTGTTCGGTTATGTCAGAGATGGGCAGATGAGTTGCCGGGCTGCGTGGAAGCTTGTGGCAAAATCAAGCCTAGACAAAATACTTCAGTGCGATGCTGCTTTTGGGCTTGCCAGTTCTCCTTCTTTGTTTACTCTCAGTTGTTTTCACGTGACCCCACAATAGTAAATAAAGTTGGAACAAACTCAGCCTGTTTGTAGAACCTTAAGGCTTGGTCCTCTCATGTCAGAGCGCTTTTGCTTTGTCCATGAGCAGAGGGTGATTTGCATTCCATTTATCTAGCCCACTTTCCTTCCGTTGTTTCTTTTGCTCTCAAAGAGAACCTGCATTTGTGATTATTCTGGGGCAATGAAATAATTTCATTACAGCATTCGGAGGTCTCTTCAGCAGGTGCTTTATTATCTCAATAATTCAGCCTGAGAGACTTTTCAGATTCCCCAATTCCCAGAGTTCAGGAGCTACAAATAAAACTCTTTTGCTCTGTCCCTGATTTGGTTTATTTAGCCTCATTTATCTGTGTTCTTTCCAGATCTTCCCCAGGAATTTCATTTAAATGTGGAATTGATGATATTCAGTAAAATTGCCTGAAGGAGTGCATTGTGTTAAAATGCACATGAGACAGTGTGTGTCCCACTTGGTTTAGGTCATTTATAAAATTCACTTTGAATTGAGGCCATTAGTCTGAACTCAGTAGAATGTTTGCCCATGTCCCTGAATTACCTACATAATTCATCAAAATAGGCCAACTCCGCTCAGATAAATCCTGAGATTGGAGTGCTGGAATAAACACAGGTCAGTGCCGGTGTGGGGACACAACCATCTGTCTTGCCCCTCTCCAGGGCGGAGAGGTGTGGTAGGGTTTAATGTGCTGCTGCTTCTGCGGGGCCTCTGTGGGCAAATATACAATAATAAAGTAGCTTTATTACTGTAACTTCCTCTACACAAGAGGTTTTTCAGGTAGGACGGTAATGGTTAAGAACAAATCATTTGCAGGCAGCAGAGCCCAGCAAAGCCCAACTTCAGATGCGTTTGCATCTAAGACTTTGTGCAAAGCTTTTCCTGTGACTGTGGACACTAGTCTTTGGGGTCTCGTGGCTAAACCTTTTCCTCAGTGGCATATTGAGCATCTGTGTTCTGCTACACCATATGTGTTTTTTAGAAGCTTACAGCAGCTTAATGACTTGGAGCCCCCCGGCCTCTGGGAAACGTGGTTGGGGTTTGTCAGTGGAGCCGGGAGCCACTTGGTCCTCATGCGGGCCTGGCTTCTTTAGAAAGCCAACGTAGAAGGCTCGTGCTCCATCCTGACTGGAGCTGAAAAGTTTGCATTGCTGGCTAAGCCCAATTAGAGACCAAACTTCTTGGTGTTGGTTCAGTACAGTTAGTGTCATACCTCAGAGCAAACCCTTGAACTCAAGGCTGTGCGCTTGCTGTGCACAGAGGAGACAGCGAAGCTTGACTGGGTCTTCGTCGTCGGCTTTCCTCCCGCTTCTGTGTGCAGAGGTGGTGGATCTAGAGTTGTCTGCAACTAATTCCTCAGATCTGGAGGAATGTTTCCCTGGGAAAGCAAAGAATATCTTCCCTGTGCTCCACCTTGGTTCTTGGCTAAGCGCCGAGAAACTTGGCTATCAGTATGATTCCAGCCCTGCTCCACCTGTGTATTTACATAAGTAGCCTTTAGGCTGTGCAGTTCCGTGGACAATGAATTCTAAGCCTGAAGATCATACTCATTTAATAAAATTTGTTTGAAATATTATTTTATACAAATGTCAGTAGTTGGGAGTTATTCAGTCAAGAAATGAAAGTGCTACCTGATGAGCAAGAGCTATAAAAAGTGCCTGAAACAGACCTGCAGCCTGTGTAGAGTGTTCATGTGCGTAAAACATGTTAATTGAAAACTGTTAATGCATTTAATGTATCAAATTTGAAATACAGATTAAAAAAAAAAAAAAAAAAGGAGGGAAAACAAATATGGTATGTGCTGCTAGTAATAACGAGCAGCTTAAGCATCTTCAAGTTCGCAGTTCGGTCTCCTGCAAGCGGTTTATCCGTCGGAGGTGACGGGTTGCTGTTCCTGCAGTGTGGTGTCTGCTCTGCCACGTGCTGTATCTCACTGTCCACACCTTGGCTCTTTCCTTCAGCTAAGGAAAACATTTTACGCTTGTCGTCGTGCTTCTGGAGTTGTCTACAGCTAGGAATGGTTGCAAGGTTGTTGCTACCCCCCTTCCTCTGCTGTCACATATGATAAGTCAGGAACATCACAATAAAGTAGAAAAAGAGTTATCTGATAGGAGTTTATAGGGAGCTATAACTTAAAAATGACTGTCCCTGATAACACAGCAAGGTACATCGAGTTTGCTGTGTGTTCTGCTGAGGGAAACTCATTCATTAAAGTGGATTTTTGTCCACTTTCCTAACTGAGCCTGAAGAAGGCCCCTGGCTGTTCTGAGGTACCTGCTTAGTTCAGTGCAGTAGCCAGAAGTGTGTCCTGGGACTTTATGAAGAAAAGATTCTGCCATCAGTCCTGGTAGAAGAAAATCTTTGTTGTGGACCGGTTTGGATTTCCAGTGAAAAGTAGCATCTCTAAGGCTTGTAAATAACACATGGTAATGCTTCACTAGTCTTTGATGTTTCAATTAAAAAAAAAAAGAAAAAAAAGAAAAAAAGAAAAAACCCTCACAGCCTTTGGCCCATGAAATGGCTCACTCATCTAAGACCTTACCTCTCTGCCTATTAGTTAATGAGTGTTGATTAAGGTATGAAATTGATTCCACTTTGCAATGGTAGGTGGAAATTCCATGCCGGAAGGAATAACGTAAAAGGCAACACAGGAAAATTAACAGAAGTAGAAGACTCTACGTGAATTGCAATTAATATGAAGGTAAACCTATTGCCAGAGTGCTTCCAGCAGTGCTCAGAGTTATTGCCTCATCAGTAGTAATCTTTGCAATGTACATTAGCTGTTAATTTGAAATAACTTTTTTACTGTTTCTTTAAAAAAATGAACGTGAAAACAGCCCCTTGACAGAAACTATCAAGACACGAGAAAGCAGGAAGATGAGAAAAATGTCACTGCTCATAATGATGTTAATTATAAGGTAAATGAATGTTGACATTTGAGAGTTCAGCTGAAAAGATCAGACACACACTAAGGTGTAGAGGATCTATGTAAAATATGTAGAGAAGAAAAGTCTGCAAGCTTACCATTTATGTAAGAGCAGAAGAAAGTAAAAGGTTCAGCGCTGTTTTTCTTTGTTGGTTCTCATAATTATACAGTGTAAATTTAGAGATACTTTTAAAAGCTTCATCTCTTGGTGTCTGTCTTAGTCTGCTTTGTGACTGCAGAATAAGATCCCAACGTGGTGGTAATATCGTAAAAGTCGCAAGGTAAATACAAGTAATGTATTACCTTCCAAAATCTGATGATATTTTGATGAATATTTTGTATTTATTAGAGATACAGGTTTTCTCAGTTGCATAAATCTGAGGTCAAAGACAATCAGAATAGCTCTCTTTTTAGCTGAGGTGTGCACATAGGTCCTTTTAGCAAAATATGGGTGCATAAGCTGTTTCTATGGTGGCAAATACTGCTGCTTTTCCTCGTGCACAAAAGGAAACGCAAACGTGAGACACGTTCTTGCCACTTTTGCTGTTGTCTTGTTAAAGTGCTTTCACTTCAGTTGTTGAAAGTGTCAGTCAGCCGTCATCGTGCTCTAATTCCAGAGGCGGGTTGACTTGAAGTTTGGCTTTTGCAAGTTGGGGTAAGGAGTCCTTACCCTCAGGACCACCTGAAATGATGTGCTGGCATGCCAGCCTTCAGCAGTGCTGAGGGTCATCACAGATGATTTTTTTTTTTTTTTTTTTTTTTTTGGTCTCCCTTTTCCTGCCCTAAAGTTGGAAGATCAGCGTGATCTCCTTGCACCCGGCAGAAGGCAGTTTAACCAGGGGTGTGCTGGTGGTTAAACAGCTTTCAGACCTTGGGCTGCCAGACTGTCAAGATGCGAAGCGCTGGTGTGACGGCGGGCGTCGATGCTGCAGTGCACCACCTCTCTGACTACATCGCAGGAAAATCATATCTTTTGAGGTGCCTCGGCCTTGACCTGCTAACTCAGCGCGTGAGCCCAATTTATCCCCTTCGCATGCCCTGTGAAGAGCATGTGCTTTTAACTCCCCTTCGCCTCCTTTTTTCCCTTTTATTGCCCTGACTGTGGCAAGCAAAGGTGACGGGGAGGAGAATGGCTTCTCATGTGCTGAATTTGCTTTCAAGATGCTAAAAGATACCACATCTTCAGCTGCATGTCATAAACTATTTATTTTCTCTATAATTCACACTGTGTTGCCTTTTTATTTCTGATCCTTTTTAATATGAGTAGTTACTCATGTTTTCCACTTTAATGCAATTATACTATACTTCGCCTTTTCTCTAATCCAGGTAGCTGACAAGCTTGTTCAGCCATTACATGGTATTAAATGAAGTAATTGCAATATTAAGTTCTTTCTTCCATGCCATAAAAAAATGCTATTAAAGAGTAACGGCATGATATCGCCTAGAGAATTGGGTTTTAGGCTGAAGCTCTGTAGGTGCATTTTATTGTTATTGGCTACCCCAGGGTGCCCGAGAGAAGGTAGCAAGTGCTCTCCTGATTTTTTGACCTCAGCAGCAGTGCTCCGACAAAGGGTCGAATGCAGGACTGGATTCGGATGATGGATTGGCCGGTGTCAAATGGGCTGTGTGTTGTTGACTTCACTGAGAATTAAACACCTCCTGCACCGCTAGAATTCGTCTCCCCCAAATAAGCTTATTCGGCTGATATGAAGCTCTTTCTTCTTTTAACCCTGGGTTAATTCATGGGAAGATACTCATTTTACTGCATTCTCTTGATGGCATCACCAAGGACATCATCTGGTGAGGTTATCAGGATCATAAGTGCTTATGACTGTCCCCTGTTCTCTCTCTGGGTTGCTTACATAAAGTTGATTTGCGAGGTGACATGCTTAGATGTTAGGCTGGTTGCTTACTTTGTCATCTTGATTTCGCGGCTGCCCGTGCTTCCGGCGGGTCGGCCATGGGCTCATGCCGCTTGTATGTTGTCATGGGAATTTTACTTGTTTGACCCGAGACACGGCTGCTCTTCACACGAAGTACAGCTCCGATGTGTTACGTGTGGGGAAAAATAAAGGCCAGCCTGGAAAGCCATCTTGTAAGTGAGGGGAAGGGATGCTGTGGAACTGATAAGCAGTTTATTTTAGAGGAATTATTTTAAATGCTGTATGTAAATGCTGCAGAGCTGAAGTGCTGTGAGTCCCCAGATAAGATGCTGGTGGGTAAGATAACAAAGGTTCAAGGAGTGCTCATCTCAGGAATATTTCTTGATAGGGGTTGTGTTTGGATTGAATACGCTGCCTGTTTTTCCTTGATAGTGAGATCACCTCCCTCTCATGCCCGCTGTGGTTTGGATTTTTTATTTTGGTTGTATTTGTCAACAGAACAGACAAAATGCCCCTGCCATCCCTGCCTTTTGTTTTAATGTACCTGTTGTTTGTTGTTACTAGAGACTTTCATTTCATGAGAGTGTGTCCTCTCTGGGAATGAAGTGAGGGTATGTAATTTAATCTTGTGGCTGTAAAAATCCATTCCTGGTTGTACTTGTTGATAATTTAACTGTGACACAGCAAATATTAAATGACTGAACTGCACTTTAATAGAGTTATCATAATGAAGGTCGATATAAACCAACAGGTAGAGGAAGTTGCTCAACCTTTGTACATCTTACAAACAACTGTAACAAAGGGGTTTTTTCCCAGTTATTCTTATATGGATTCCCACCTCAACATTAAGATGATTTACTTTGTTTGCAACAGCTGCCTTTTCTATAGTGCTTTTACCTACAGTTGTTCAGGGCTCTAAAAATTATTAGTACTGGTTTTAATGAAAGAAAACCTGACTGGAGGAGAAAGACCTGGAGTAGATCAGTTTTGGAACAGGTGTAATGTTTAGGGAAGAGAAGGAAAAAAATCTCAGTGATGAAGGATGGATTTTTTCCAAGGAATTTCTAGGGCAGAGCTAGGCTTTCTGTAAACTGAACATACTTTTAGGGTTGGAGTGTTGGTCTTGTTGGCTGGCTCCAGGAGTACAGATGAAACCTTTGGGAACTGGAAGGTGATCGAGGATTCTTGCTTTTAGAGAAAGAACAGAAATTATCCCTTGAAACAAAACCAAACCTGTCAATCTGTGATTTTTTTTCATCTGTCACGATGATATCTAGGTACCTAGTGAGATTACTACCTTGAGGTACCTGTATGGGAGGGTGTGTTTGTACAACAGGATGACTAAAAATAGAGAATGATGTTTTTAGTATATGGAAGAATTGCTAATTTCAATGGCTGGCTGCATGTGTCTTGTGTTTGCAGTAGCTTGGAAATCTAGGCATCGGATGAGCTGAGTCTTTCAAGGCTTCCCTGATAACCAGTCCTAATGTCGTTATACCCAGTGGCAATTTAGCTGTAGTGAGATCTCGAGCTGACGGGGTGATGTTTGGGGTATCTCCTGTACAAATGTTGATAAGCCCTGTTGGAAGGTGGCAACCGCACGTCTTTCCCTTGCCTCCCGCCAGCCTCCCCACCATTGCTGGCCTGGGCATTGGGCTTCTCTGCGAGTGTCTTTGCTGTCTTCGAGAGAGAAGGTGTTGGTGTAAGCACTGCTCACTGCCCTCACCAAGGGCTTTGTGCAGTGCAGCAGTAGCAGCCTGGACCCTCGCTGCCTTCCAGCCCCAGTTCTCAGCCCACCGCTGTTTGCCAAAAAGGAGCATTTCTACTAGCTGTGATTAATCTTAAATGCTGAGAAGAGACTGTGGCCTTCCAGCTGCTACTGGCCGTTGTCCCTGATGTGTCACCGGCAGCGGGCAGGTTCCGGTCAGGACAAGGTGCTGTAGACACTGGTGCTAGACAGTAAATTGGAGTTGTCTGCGTTTCAGCCAGAGCCACGTTATGTTGCACCTGGCAGGAGATACTGGTGATCTCTGAAGCCATCCACGATAGCATCCTACTGCGAGGTCTCTGCTCTCTATCCAACCCTTTCTGTCTCCAGTTCTCCGAGAAGATTGATTTCCCCATGGAATTACACTGAAGAACTATGGGGCAGTCAGGTCTCTTCAGAATTAATAATTTTCAATTATCATCATGGACAATGTAATTAGACCTAAGGCAACATATAGTCAACCTTGACACACATCCTATGAAACTCTTAATGGTTCAGGAAGTTTTCCTGTTACATGTTATAGGACTGAACTGGAAGAAGAGGCAAATGAGAAGTGAGGCGTATGGAAGTGTGTTGGTGGAGAGGTTTGGTCTTTGCCTTCCCCAGGGTGTCCTGCCTGCTACTGATGGTTAGTTGTGCTCAGGCAAATCTTGAGAAGGTTCTGGTGTCACGTGCCTATGTCTGTGCACATCCCTGAGAGCTGAGTTGTGCAGATAGTCCCGGCAAAGCTGTGTTCTTTGTACGAGCATCCTACTCCCAGGGCGCAAAGCAAGGCTTCCTCTACAAACCCTCTTTCCGTGTGTGTTTGTGCATGTGAGTGTTGGCTTAACCCTGAGGCCTGGGACAGTCTGTAAGGTAAGAAATGCGCCACACAGTGTTTTGTCTTTCATGTCCTGATACTGTAGGACTCTGGGAAAAAGAATGGCTTTTCTCCCAGACAGATAGCAGCTGTTCCTGGCAGAGGCTGCCGTGGGATTCGTGCCAGTTAAATCTCTCTTACTCGCTCTGTCCAACTCTAGAACAGACACAAGCTAAATCCATTGATATTAAGCAGACAGCATGAAACAGCCTAAATTAACAAATACTCCTCCCTCCTCCATCTTTTGATTGAGCAAAGTATTTTATAAACATCAGATGCTTTTCACAGGACTGATGCATGGTTGTCCTTTATATTCTGTACATTAAATGTCTTAGATTTATTGGTTTCCTCATACTACACAGCCTGCTATAATCCATTTGTGTGACCTTGGCTAATTCCCTTCCTCTTTGCCCTGTGTTGTGTGTGGAAGATGTAAGTTCTCTGGGGATGTGGCTGGTGGTGTTACTGGCATCGCTTACTGCCTGTAGCCATGGGGTCCATCCTGATGGGCTGTCTAGATTGTAATAGGAATTGTTCACATTATGGGGATTTTTATGGTAATTTTGCAATGCTTTCTTAAATGCAGCTGATTCAACAAGTAAAATGACTTCTGCAGACATTAACTTTTTAAGGGCCGAGATGTGTTTATAGTGCTATGGTTTACATGATAAAATGACACCAACAACAATCTAGTTTGGGTGCTTTCCAAAGTCCATCAATACCTTTTTTCTTCAAAACCTCCTCATGGGTGTGAGTACTTGGAGGTGATTAATACTGCAATGACAATATCCAGACCTTTCTTTCTCTTGATGAAGATAATATCATGATGTTTTTGTCAGGAATGATGCAGTAGAAAAACGTTGATCTTAAGGTGAAAGTGTTACATGTGAAGACTCTAGGTCGGCAAGTCCTGAGAACAAATGCCCATTTATCAGTAGAGGTGATGTGCAGAGAGTGGAAATGAAGGGAAATCAGCGGGTGTGCAGTGGATGCCCATGTGTTGGGATTTCTGAAGGAGAAATTGGCTCCCTGGCTCACTCAGCCCTTTCTTTCTTTTTTTTCTAGGGCTGGAGTGCATCAGCCAGTGAGATGTGGTCTCCTGTCTAAGGAGGCGGCAAGTGTCACTGATAACTTGATTAACCTAACTGTAAATATCTCGCTGATTGAAGATGGGAGTACAGTGGCAGGTGGAATTTAAAATGAGTTCATTTTCCTTTTTTGAAAGCTTTCACCAAGGGAGTCTCTGAAGCAGTTACTACTGAGTTATTGGATGTGCTGGCATGTTAAGATAGATACAGGAGCCCTCACTTTGCTGATGAGAATGTGCCACTTGATCCTCAGAAACAATAATTTATTTACTTGGATCGAATGCTTGGAATTCTCTCAACAGCAAACTGTTTTGTTACACCAGCCCTTTGAAAATGGATTTGTTTAAATAATTCACCAAAAAGGATAGGGACAGGCTTGTTTTATGCTCTTCTGCTCCAGTTATTCAGTTGCTTGCTAAGTAAATATACATGATACTGCAAGCACCTCTTCAGATGTCTCTTGACAGGAGGAGCTGACGCCATTAGTGTTGGCTTGGGAAAGAAAGTGTTGGGGTGAGCAAAGGGGAAAAACAAGTCTTATTTCTTCCATAGCTTCATTGACCAAATGTTGCTGAAGGGGCTTTCTTGTCTCTACTGCTGGATTACAATAAAGCTCAAGCATTAGTCTGTCAGTGAATGCAATCTCAAATCCTCCTGTAGGGTTTAAGCAGGTAACTCCTTTTCCTTCCAAAGAGGCAAGGAGGGCAATGTGGTATTCAGTGTGAAAATGAGAATCTGACTTAACAATTTGTTGCTGTAGCTGGTAGCTGGCATCTCTCATGGGGCTTTGATACCCTGGCAAAATAAGTATTTATTACTTTGCAGGTCTTGCGTTAAATAGTGTGGTGTAAAATGACTATGTCAAACCAAGTTAAGGATCTGCTTCATTATGAGAGATTTCCCTGCAATAATCCTATATATTATACTTCTGTAGTCACTGCAGAAATTACCAGAGGGACCACTCTGCACAAACGACTGCTTCTTCAACATCATCATTACTGAATCTTTACTCCCTCATAAAAATTCCTCTCAGTGATTCCACAGATAATCTTTTTTGTTGCCTGTCTTGTCTTTATTAGCATAACTGAGCAAGAACAGTGCTGCCCTTCTGACGGGAAGGAAATAGGTCTGGAAAGGACTTGGTTGTTGTAAGGGCGGGAGCGATGTACTTGTTGGGGAGGGAGGAGGAGGAAGCCGAGGGGAGCTGGGCTGGCAGCAGCCTTCGTGCCTGATGCTCTCTGGAGTTGAGCTGGTTCACAGATGACTGGAGAGGGCTGATGCAGCTGATGGCATTGGTAAACTGTGAGGAGCTCCTGAAATGTTAACATGCTGAATTGGTCTGTTCTCCAGCCCCTGGTCTCTGGGTAAATACAGTTCTGGACTTAGAAGAAATTTGGGACAGAAATATTTTATATCCCACATAAAATACATGAGAACAAATAGATCAGCGTGTATATATGACTTTTCCAGAACAAGGTCTTGCCCCAGGCATGTCTAGACTTTTAAGCAGATTGCACATGAGGAAGGAGCACCAGATCAGGGCTTGGGGACCTGGGCTCTGGGCCATCGGCCTGTTGTGTCACCTTGGCCACTTCCCCTTTCGGTACTGCAGATAATTACATACTGACCTCTTCTGTGTAAAATAGAGAGATTTACTGATGGGCTGTCGGTGGAAGATACGGTGCTCCCAGGCCGTTTTTCTGGGAACTGTGCCTAGCTTTTGTTTAATTTTTGCCCGATCCCAAGCACCTTGATCAGAGGATAAGGAGTATCAGAAATTAATAAGGTAAACATGTGCACAGTTGGAAACAATCCTTATCTGTATCTTTTTCTCCTCTATTCTGCTCCTTTTGAATTTGATCCAGTGTTTGACTTAAGACTGGATTTCCTGCCTATTATAGCTCTCACTCAGAGCTTTAATAATATTTGATCTCTCTCTCCTTCCCTGAAGTTTTAATATACAGGACATGTATATTTCAGTTTTATGAATCTTCAGGGAGGCCTCATTTACCGAGTCTGCTTGAATGACCTTGGAGAGTAATTTAATTTTTTTCTCCCACTGCCCTGCAACCTCCTTGCAGGCATAAAATATTAATGGTTTATACTGGAGACAGAGGCATTTTCACTTTTAATAGGAAGGTGCAAAAGGGGTTCCCATAAGACAAAGGGAGGCTTATTGGAATGTGCTGCCTTCAGTGTGTGGGTTACGCTGATGCTGTATCTGCAGTTACATGTGGATGTACTCGCATTCACGCATCACTGCCGCTGGTGGTCACGGCTCTTGCTGTAACTGGCGTGCTCTCGTTGCAGTTGTGTCGGTATGGCCTTGCATGCGCTTCTCCTGACAATGGTACGCTGCTGCTGAAGTATTTTGCCATTAAATTTTCAAATTAAATGACTTGCCTTATTTTTGCAGGGGGCTTGTGGCTGAAAAGCTGAGTCCTGACCCTGTAAGTCACGGAGCCTTGTCTGGCACTGACAGCATCTTCTCTCGGGTCCCAGGGACCTGGCAGAGGATGTTCCACGTGAAATGCGGAACAGATCTGGAGTGGATAACTCGTTCTTGTATTCAGCGATGGCTTATGATGTGGTGTTTGGCTAAGAGCAAGTTTCTTTCTGTTAAATACTAAACAGATAAGCCCTTGAAGACAAACGACTTGTTTGAGGTAATTGGGACCGTCCAGGTGTGTCCTCTGTCCACTCCATGCATCTCCCTGGTATGGTATTTTTCCGATGGGAATGCGAGATGGAGGGATCGCACAGTCCAGTGCCCATGCTGATGTCCAGAGGAAGATGCAGCGGGCTCAGTGAGAGAAAGACAAAGATATTCACTACTTTTCCAGCTCCAATGTATGAAGTTGGCTGCAATGTGGAATATCTTTATCCCTTCCAGACTTAAGACAGAAAATAACACAAAATCGTCACACAACACAGTCCTGTCTGGATGTTCTCTTCCTGCCTTAAGCATGCAGAAAAACAAGCACATCTTTATTCAGTCTTTTACAGCAAAGTTGCTTTTGTACATCTGTTAGCTGAGATGCCAGAACAGCACCATCTTGTAATACGCCTGCCTTGCACTTTGTGTTGAAGATGGTAAGGTTGAGCTCTGAAATACTGGTTACTGCTAATGGACCTGATTTCACTTGACCTTCTTGCACTGCCTAATTTCAAGGACACTGTTATTCTGATTTTTTTTTCTACTATTTAGAGAAAGGTATTTTTATGTAGTTTTCTATCTGAGCACAGGCGCTTGCAAGTGTCAGATACAGAGCTAATTATTTCTAAAGCTTAAGTTTTGGCAGCTTAAGTTTAGCACAGAAGTAATTTTTGTGATTGAGTAAGCTATTCCAGGAGGCTAATGTCTAAGGACAAACCTTCAGTGCTGCTGTGAGAAAGGAGGAGGCAGGGTTGGTTTGTGTGCACTGCGGCGTTCACTGTGAGGGGGGAGTAGATCCTGACCGGCAGAAATGTCTCAGAGAGTGCTGGAGGTGCTTCTGGGGGGCCTTCTTCCTCTCTTGTCACCATCACTTCTGGCACAAGACCATGCTTAGGAAAGAGGAAGTAGAAGCAACTTTTTTCCTTAATGGAAAAGGTTCTGCTCATTCTTTCTGAATGAAAGGTTGAGCAAATGTGCAAGGGCTTGGTAGGAGGGATGCAGCAATGTGACAAAATGGAGCAGCTGCTTTGTAGATGTCCTAGAGTCTACCTCATCCATCTGCCAAAGTACCTTTCAGAAAGAAAAATTTTCAGAACAAACTTTTACCTTTATATCTAGAATCTGTCTGTACTCAGATATTGGAGAGTTTAACTTAATAATAATTTAAAAAAATATCCTGATTTTCAGCAAACCTCTTCAAGCTTTATGGCCAGATTTTTCAGACGTTGTTGTATTGTTTGCTAATGGGACATATATAATTTTCAGCAGCTGTTGCATGTGGAAGGGAATGCCAGTTCTGAATAAATACAAGATTAGAAACGAATTCCCAGAAAGGCAGCTAACAAGGTCTGGAAAAGAAAATTGCCATGGAGATGAATGTAAAAGATGATGAAGGCAGACACAGTCGCTATATAAACATGCGTGGCTATACCAAGGAGGAAAGGAAACTACTTTCTCTTGGTAGTAGCGTAAGGTTAGAACATGAAACTATTCCATACCTGTCATGGTAAATTTTTAAGCCTTGGAGGAGGCTGCTAACCTGACTGTGTTGCATCACTGTCAAACAGAGATGTTTAAGAGAGAAAAGGGTTGTGCGCTACTTTGGAGGAGGCTAAGGATGCTCTCCGTACTTTCTAGCCCTGCTGTGTGATCCCGTGGTGCCGAGGGAAACGAGGGACAGGTTTTGGTCTGCTATTCAAAACTGAGACATGCAGCTGATTTACATGATGAAGCAGACTCCAGCTTGTTCTTGGCCGGCTCTGCACAAGCAGCGCTAAAACCTTGTTTTTGTCTCTTGTAAAACACGCTTGCAACATAAATCTGCAGTCTGGTCAAAATCCTGCTGACGCTCGTCCGGCTGAAGCTGATGGAAACACTGCCTGAAAATGTATTATTTGTTCAAATTATTTCTCAGCTCTAGGTATTATCACAAAAGAGATCTTGAGGTTAGACTGTGAGAATCCATGTTTTAGCATTGGCTCTTGAGTTGCTGGTGCTTGGTTGGTGGCGGGTGGCGATGCTGAACGCTAGACCCATCTGAGAGCTGTGCTGGGCATCAGGTCAGGGCGCTGCTGCACGTGGGGCTCTCTGTAGAGAGGACAGAGGAGGCCCTTGATGAAGGAATTTAGAGCAGGTTTGAGGCTGGAGTTTAGGGACAAAGTGGCTCCTGTGGATTTGGCTTAAAGCCATTATGCAGTTTTTCTCCAATTTTGGACTTCATGCTAAATTAAAATCTAGAGTAAATAAGCAGATGGTTCCACTAGGCCCCTTTCAACAGAAATTCCAGTCTTACTGTCACCCTACTGCAGTTGGAAGTTGCAAAGTAAAACACTCTTGACTGTGATAGTTCAGAATTGTTCTGTCTGCTAAAAAGATGGGAAATGTAGTCGTTTTATGTAAATATCCAGAAGTACTGAAGTGGTGGATCCGGTTCCATCTTTCTATATGCTTTCTGTAACAAGGCAGCACTTTGTCATGTGCATTCTTGGCCCTTGCTTAGACCCATGCAGTAACAGAGTTGAGCACCGTGGAAGCAGTCTACACAGGCTGTAACTTTTGGTCAGGAGGGACGTTGCCATTGTTCTAGGTTCACGTACACATCAAGATAAAATAAAAATAAATAAAACCTTCAGCCTCTTCTGAGTCGAGGAGGAGGGGGAACAGGGCATAGTGTTCCCTAAGCTGTGTGGTGCTATTGTCGTCAACCAGTGTCCCGTTCTGGAGGAACTGGGGGAAGCGGTCAGGGGGCTGAGCTGCTGCGGATGCCCTGGCACCTCGGGGCCGATCACCACTTGATTAGTTCAGACCTTTGCCGGGAAGCAGCAGCCGTCAGCCCTGGCTTGCACCTCCTCTGGGAGCTTCACCACCTCACCCCCTTACAGACCGTCAGGTCCCTTCATCTGTGCACGGGAGGCAGAAGTACTGTGCCTGTGGAGAGGTATTGCAGCATTTGGTACATTTGTGTGCCGTTATTTATTATCAGTTTCAAGTTGAAGTCTTACATAGAAACTCTGGTTTCATGTCCCAGTGTGCTAAATGTGAAGCCAGAAAGTAAGTCTTTGCTTTAGAGAGCTTGCTGGTTCTGGTTCCTTTCTTCCTGAGGCTGCTTTGCATTTTCTTGTCATTTCTACAGCCACAACTGCTGTAATTTTAGCATGTCTTCATGGAACTGTCAGTAATCTAAGTTTCAATTTCCAAATCTTGTTTTCTCTTAGTTTCTGTGAATTTTTTTTGCTACACTGTAGAAGAGCCTTTGTAGAAACTACAAAAACAAATGAAAAAAAAAGACAGGAAAGTAAGTCTTTTGAGATGGCACATGGGCTGGTTTGGTGACACCTGACTCGCTATAGTGTCTGATAGATGACTTGTGGCTAAAATTCTGAATAGGGTGGTAAACCTTGTAAGCACCTTTAGGGACTTCAGAGAGGTCACTGGCTTTTGCATGTGACTGCCTCCTTTCCACCTCTTTTCTAAAGATACTTTTTTATCCCAAGAGCCTGAAAGGTGGTCAGAACAGGCTTGGATATGTCCCTGATTTCTTCTTGAATGCCTAACTAATGCTTGGCAAAAGCAGACCTGCAAATAGACATACTGTAAGCAGGGCCAGGCTATAAAGGCAGCGTCCACGGGAGAAAATAGGACAGTCATGAACTTCTGTGTCTGGTCTGAATGTGGTTGAGCTTCAGTCTTGACTCCAGTTGTCACTTAAGCTCAGCATCCTCCATTATTAATGTGACATTGTAAAGTTAGGCAGTGGAAGGCAGTATCAGTTCGGCGAGTTTTGTGTGTTTAAATACAAAGGCGAGGTGACCTGATGGTGCACCAGTTCCCAAAGGAAGCGACTTTTGTGGCTGGTGTGCTGGAAAAGTGGGAGGCTGAAATTCAAATTGTCTTTCAACTTCTTGGGCTCAGTCTGCAGAATTTTGTGGGTTGAATGCTGTGAAAACATACCCCGTGGCTTTCCAGCTTAATCTGTCAATAAAGAGTCCAAGTTTAATGGAACTTAAGGGCATTGTTAGACTGACAAAGATGTGAGTATATCTGTGCATGCAGTGATGGAAATGGTTGTTATTTATCTAGTAATAAATATAGTCTCTCTTGTTATCAGCACATCTAACTCTGCCTGCACGGAGGAAAAAACAATCTCTGTAGCACTGATAGTAAGGCAGAAAGGATTTAGAGGAAATTGTAATAAAGCTGTAGCAGATTTCTTTGGGGGATTTGCGATGCAGCATTAGTAAGCTTCAATTGCATTAGCCATTCTTCTGTTGTGTTGAATTAGTGTTTGTTTTCTCCTGAATAGAATAAATATAATCATGTTTGTTACCTTTTTTTTTGGTATGACTGGAGCCAAATGCTATTTTCATAGTAAAAGTATTATGGTAAGTACTTTCATGCCATAAAACACACCCATTTCAGCAATATGGTCTCCTTTTTCAGTACCGACCATCACGGTTGATGGGGCTGTGCTCTTGCAGTCTTGCTTTTCTGAGCCATAAACACATTTATTCTGTCAGTTGACTTCCTTCTGTTCGATCCATTTGCAGTGACGGTGGGTTGCATTAAGGGCTCTTTTACTTGGCGGGGGCTTTTTCTTCCCATTTTCAAGAAGTCTCCGAGATCTCCCTGCGGGCAGTACCATTCCAGTCACTGCCTCCTGCAGCGTAGAGGAGGAAGAGCCTTTTTCCCTTAATACCTTTGGATGGTGACCCACCCCCGCAGGGGCCACAGCAGCAAAGAGGGAGAATTTTTCATGCCTCTGGGATGTGGCTCTCCCAGCCCTCATGTGCAGAAGAAACGCTGTGTTCTGGTCTTTGTCCTTTGGTTTAGTGTGTCCCCTGGACACTGACACTGGATGTGTCTCTTCTGAAAGATTTTGGAATGATCGAGCCATCTTCAGCGTTGAAGTTTAAACCTTATCTATGACCTCAGTGACGTTTTGCACTTGCAGCTATAATGTGACTGTAGCTGCATTATGGGTGAAGACTGAAGCTTTCTGTTCATGGCCAACTTGAGTGCTTTACAGTTACCTTTATGCACCATCTGCATTTTGCTCATTGCTGCAGCAAGTGGTTTGTAAAGTTGTGCCTTCAGGTTGAAAATTATTTTACTCCAAAGTGAAAAGTCTAAATTCTATTAATGCCTTGAAAGCAAAGTATTTGCCTGCAAGATGAGCCATTTGCTTTTCTATATCTTAATGTGCGTATATATATATGCATAAGTGTATGTAAAACCCTGTCTCTCTCTATATATATATTAAAAATGTAAAAAACTAATTATCTGCAGTGGGTTGGTATGGGCATAAATAACTGCTAAATTTAATAATAGTTCCTCAGGGACCATCTTACCTGTTGAATTGCTCCGTTGCGAGAGTTTCAGAAATGCATGTGGACTAGCGAATCACTTCTTTCATTATAGTGACCATAATGAATCTAGCGTAGAAATCCAAGAGAATTCAGACTAATGAGAGAGTGAAATAATTTTGAAACATTTCATAAGTTAAGGAAAAGAGCAGAGAAATTAGATTGTCAGATCCCCTGTACAGTGTAAATTAGTTTGGCGTTGTCTCCAGTGGAGCTACATCAACTCAAATCAGGCAAGGATTTGGTTTACACTCTTTTAAAGATGAGCTGGGGAGATGTCACTTTTAAAATGAAGAATTAAGAACTTCAGTGTAAAGGTTCCTGCAAAAAGTGTTGATTTGGTTTTACCCAGCAAATTTATCTGGGAGCATTATCTGGGAGCAGGCACTAATTAAAGTTGATGTTGATGACTGAAGTTTTGCTGCGACATGGAAACACTTTCATCTTTCAATAGAATGCAAAAAAAAAAAAAAAGGAAAAAAGAGTAAGCAAGCTGTGAGTGATAAAATAATCAGATTTCTCTTCCAGCACCAGCTTTTGGAAGGAGCAAAGGCAGGTATCACTGTAACTGAAAGGCTTTGGGAGTGATTTGTTGCTCTTAGAGCTAAAGCCGAATTCTGAAGATCAGTGTAGCTCCATTGAGGTGAAAGTGAGGAGGGTTTGAGGCCAGAAGTGCTGTGACCTAGTTACATCAGGAGAGGGATTTACCCTTAAGCTGCATCTAGGAACTAAGACTCAGGTGAAATCTGAATCAGAAGAATTCTTTCACTTTCAGTACTACGGTCCTGAGTCAGTAATTTCCTGGACAGGGTTGATTTTTGAGCAGATCTCTCATATTCTGTCATTTCCAATAATTACGAGCTGGTCTGGTGTCACCAGGTTCACAGGAGTTTGTAGGGTCGTGGTATGTCTGAACGTGCCAGGATGTTTAATTTCTAAAATAACCTGTCCTCTTAAAGTTTTCATTCCTTTTGGAAAAGGAGGAAGATAATCCCTCTTGAAGAAAACAGCTCAGTTTAAATCTGTCCCTGGGGTCACGATGGACCAAGAGCCCCACTGTGGGTCTTAAAAACATGCTGATGGTGGGAGGGACTTCGAAGCCCCTTCTCTGAGGTGATAAGGTACTTCATTTGATGACAAGACGCAAGCCTGCCTGGTGCAAGAAGTTCATTTTCAGTGTTTACAGACTGCTTTGGGCATGGTGCTCCGTCGTCAGGAGTCCCCGGGGATTTACGTGTCAACAGCCTGAGCCTTGCAAAGGAGCAGGGTGGGGTGGGGAGCTGAGCTCCCACTGCATCGCCCGGGCATCTTCTGGGCATCTTCCTGCTTTGTGTAACGGTGCTTCTGAAACAGACTTAAGATGCAGGTGTGTTCTTTCCATCCCTGCAGCGTTTAGCGAGGAACAATAACTTGATCTAATTATTCATTTTTCCTTGTAAAAGTCCATTGTGATGCGATGTCTCTTGTGACCAAAAAATGAGGTCTAGAGGTGTTTAAGTATACTTTGTTTAAGAGAGTAGACATGCTGAAATAAGATGTTCAGAATTAATGGTACAGCTCTCATGATAATTTGAGTAGGGGTTTGGATGAAAAGTTAAAAATACAGGTGAAGTGAATAACAATGCAGAGAGATACGAAGAGCTTCTGCAATATGTCCCCTAGTTGTACTGAAAGGAAGATTAATCTCTGAATAGTCAGAATGCTTCAGTATATTAAAGACCGAGGAAATGGAGGTCTCTGTCAAGGTGCAAAGCAGTGCTGGGGCTCGGGCTGGCATCAGTTCTGTGCCCTGCATGATTCTGGTTAAGCTGAGCACCTACGGCCCCAAGTTCAAGCAGTTTGTGTATGTTTTTCTCTTGTTCTGCAAAGGCTCCAGGAGTGCACACTCTTCTTTTGAAATCGCCTATTGCCTGCGACTGTCAGGTAGCGTTAAGCTTCCCCGTGACTGCTTTATCCTGCCATGGAAATCTGCTAGAACCTCACCTCCTCCTCCCCGCAGTCACGTTGACTAAAGTGCATCTCATTTTGGGTTATTCTTGAAATACAGCCGCAGCAGGAAAAGGGGATGCCGTGCTCTGGGAAGGTGCAGTATCACAGAAGGGTTTGGGTTGGAAGGGACCTTAAAGAACGTCTAGTTTCCCCCCCCCTGCCATGGGCAGGGACACCCTCCGCTAGACCAGGTTGCTCAAAGCCCTGTCCAGCCTGGCCTTGAACCCTTCCAGGTAGGTTCACCCTAAATGTTGGTGTTGGAGACTCAAGGAGGACCCAGTGTCTGTCACAGACTGGCTGATGTTATTGATTTTTGGCAGATTTGTAGCTAGACACGCGTGTGCCAAGGGAATGTAAAAAGAGAGACTAAGAGAAGAGTTGCCTTGTACTCTGCTGCTGAGAAATCCTAGCTGGGAAGTGCGAAGCCCTGATTGCAGTCGTAGGAGCACAGAGCAAAAGGCTGATCTTGGAGTAAAGCGTGAACAGCGCAGCAATGCTGCGGTTTTCTTGCCAAGTGCTTGTGCTCGGACATGCCCATACAAATCAAGGCTTCATGATCCCCTGACAAACCTTAACGAAAACCAGTTGCTGTTAAAGCCTTTATTCTAAAGTTACGAGGCTGTTGGAAAATGCAACACTTTGCAATTCCTTGTTGTACGCTGGCTGCCAGCTCCCGGGATCTCTTCTCTGCTTGCTGGCCTTTCACAAGCGGAATGGGGTCCTGAACAGTCGGAGGGTTAATTCCAGACGTTGAAGTGCAGGGGTTCAGGATTGTACATACTTGCGGAAGGGGAGACGTGGAGACTGTCAGACTGAAGTCAGACCTTCGCAAGTCACGTATCGCTCGTGCCTGGCACAAGCCATTGCTGAGTCAAAGTCCCGAGAAGGTCTCAGTTATGAAGTGTCCTATCAGAAAAGTGTTTTATCAAGCTTGAAAGCTCAGAGCTCAAGTCTTTGTCCTGAGCTAGTATTGGTGTGACCTTGGAAGTGTAACCTCCTCTCTGAAGCTCAGATGGTTCTTTCTTGAAAGAAAGTAAATCCAAACAAACCCAGTGATGTTCCTTTGGGTTTTTTCTCTTTTGAGCCATTGAAGCTGGTGCTTGACTACATCCTGATTCCGGACAGCATGAGGCACATGCGTACCTTCAAGTTCATGCTTAAAGCCATTATCTCGAAGTAACGCAGCTGACAGAATGCGATTTCAAGTGGCGTTTTTGCCTTTTGCTGTGACCTTTGACTCTACGCTCTCCTCCAGTCAGTTTGCATAGCATCCACACAATGAATTGCTCATTGTATTTGGGTTCTTTAAGTAGTGCTGTGGTCAAATTCATGCTAATAAAATTTCTGGGTGGTTACAATTGGATATTCTCTCTGCAGATACCTCCTTCCAGAATTCAAGTGTTACTAGACGTTCAGTGCTTTCTGACATTTCATTGATTTTTTATTTTTTTTTTACCTCCTCCTCTTTCTTTCTCTCCATGTGGAACTAAATTAAAGCAGGAATTGGGATTGTAAATAGATAATGGTGTGTGAATGCAGATTAATCAGTGCCATCCATGTACAGTAATACTGATTGTGCCAAGGGAGGAATAGCTGAGTGAATGGTATAAATATTTAATGCCTGAATCCAATGTGAAATACAAGAGCAAGAAAAGAAATAAAGAAAATAGTTTAGTCGAGAGACCCACACGTCAGTGCTTTTGCTCAAAAGAGGATTTTTGATACCATTAACCTTTCTGTATTATGCAATAAAGGAATTGGAGGAGCCACGTTTCTTGCAGAGGCTTCAATTTCACTTAAGAAAAAAACCTGCCTTAATACTCTGGTTAAAAACAATATTGGAAAGCATTTGGGATAAAATCAGTTGCTTATGAGATGCATGTTTTTTGCAGGCGACCTAAATGCTTGCAGTGTCCAGGGTGGGGGCCTGGGGACAGAGTGAAGGTTTGGAGTGAAATTCTGCAGCTGCCGCAGATCGTTCTGATTGAGCAATAATGGACTTGCTGCTGCCTGCCAGGAGGGGAAACAAGTGGTGAAGGAGCATATTGCGAGCTACAGCCGAGTATCCGTGGAGTGGTGGTTTCTTGGGTGGGTTGGTTGGTTTTCCTGGAAGTTGAGATGGTCAGAAAGGTAAATAAATCCACTACTTGGTATGGCAGAAGGGAACCTTCATGTAGTGCACCTTGCCTGTATCTGCAGCGGATTAATCTTCTTGGAGGCAGCCAAAAGTGCCCGGCATGCTTGTATTTCTCTCTAGCCCTTTTAAAACTTGCAATCACATGAATTCTTGTCTTCTCTGTATGTTGGGCCTCTCCCGAGGTAGTCCTCTCTGCCATGTTGGTATAACAAACAGGTGGGACTTGCATCCTGATCACAGACATGGAAATAAACTGTTCCACTGACCTCACTGAACCACAAAGTGACCCAGCTGCCCCTAGAGCGGGTTTTCTTTTTCTTGTCATTCAGCAAAGAGCTCAGATTAAACGGGTTGTTCGTGTTCAAAGACGCTTGTCTGTGTGGGAGCAGGGCAGAAGCTAGCTCTTCCCGTCGCTGTGGAGTGTTCACCTGCCGAGATGGCCGTGGGGAGGCAGGAGCCTGCTGTCCTCAAAGCTCCCCGCCCCTGTGCTGGAAGCAGATTTAACATCTCTGTATCACAGAGGACCAGGCTGTAAAAAGCTCAAATCTATTCTCTGGCCACTGTGCACAGGATGAACCTAAATTGCAGGAAAAGGTAAGTCAGGCTTAGACATCAAGCGGGGGGGGGGGAACCCTGACTGCCATTGAGTTTTTTCTGAGGCTGTTAAATGCTCTTCAGGCAATTACAAGAGTTCCTGTTTTTTCTGAGCACTGATTTCTGTGCACTGGTTGCTTGACATTGGTGTTCAAGGCACTTGAAACTTGATCAGATTTATTCAGTATCTTATAGGGCCTGAGCTGTTAGGCATCTTCTAACGGGTTCTTTCTCATGCAAATTGTTCATGTGGTTCAAAGGGTAACTTTTGCTTTCGAGGACCTCTGATGGGTAGAGCATAAGTCAAAGTGTCCAAAAACATGGTTCTTGTGGGACTAGACTGAAGACATGGGTGAAATGACATTCAGAGAAAGGCTGTTCTCACAGCTCTCGGTCAGTAGGCCGGCGAGGTGGAGGAAAAAGCCCATTTCTCACCCGACTTTCCCGGCCTCGGCATCTGCACTGGTCACCTCCAGACTCAAAAAGGCAAAGCTGTGGAAATTAGATTTTTTTTTTTTTTTTTTTTTTTTTAAGGGGACGCTTTGATCACTTTTTTAAGATTCTCCAAGATCAAAAAGATGCTTAGTACAAAATGGGTACCGAATTCCCATCAGTGAGTAACAATTATTGATTTTACTTAAAAACCAGTTCTTACATTGCTACTTAGTCATTCCAGAGCCTTAGATTTCAGCTAACTTGTTGCCATATTCAGGAAGCTGAATATTTAATCAAGTGATTCATATCTCCTGGTGATGGCAGCGAGAAAGGGGAGGAGGGGGGGAAATGGACATAACAGAGGCTTGAGAAGTTTTGCAAATTGCTAGTATAGGCTTATTAAAAAAAAAAAAAAAAGGAAAGAAATGTCTGGAATAATAAAAAAATACAGTGGCAGAGGGCCAAAAAAAAAGGGCTTTTATTTACATGACTCACTGTACTATTAGAAATTCAGTCATTTATTGGGCTAATGGTAGGTGTTGAAAATTCAGAGCACATAATGTAGTACAAAAGTACGCAGGGGAATGTGGAAAGGAGTTTCAGATTCTTTTAATTAGCACTGCGCGTTTCCAGCTCTGGCCTGTCACTCCGCCTTTTCCTTGAAGACAGCAAGGCAGGATCGGATTTATAAAGAAAAATGGTGTGCCCTTGAAGTTGTTGGTACAAACATGGCGTAGTCTGTTGCCGCGCAGTCGGAGTCTTCGCCGAGAGCTTGTCGCAGGCTTTATCGCCCGCTGCTCTCTCGGGCTGCTGTCAGCCTGCCCGTGGGTTCCGCAGCGCGAGGTGCTGCTGCTCCCCGCGCGGGCGAGACGGTGGTAGTTCCTGCGGGAATCGGGGGTGTTGCTCTGGTTTTCGAGATCGCTGTTGGCTCTTGCCTGCTGAGCATCCTTCCCGTTTCATTGGAGAGTCATCAAAGGCAGCCGGGGCATTTGCATTCAAAGACCATGCAGCTGTTGCGGTTCAACTGTGTTTATCTGTAATTAAATATTCTGTTATTAATTAACCATTAATGCTTCCTAATGATTATTTTAAAGCTGTGGGAGCCTTATGGTGAAAAGCTAGTCGTTAACTGCAGGTGAGCATGCTGTTTTCCATTAAATGCATAGCTCTAGCCATCTCGTTTCTTGCCCACCCAGCGCATTTCTGCCCCTGACCTGTCCCGTCTGGTGCTGGGCAATATGTGGTTCAGCGGGAATGAACCCTTCACCCCGCAGTTGTCCCCGCGCAGCCTCGGTGCTGGCACTGAAGCAGAGCTGGAAGGCTGGATGCTCGTTGTCTGGTGGTGTGAGGTGACCTGGGTGCTGGCCGGGTCCCGGAGAGAAGGCGCAGCGTTGGGCTTAAAGCACGTGTGCCTTCAAGCCTCTTCTGCCTTCAGCACTGAAGGAGGGTTGGTTGGGTTTTTTCTCCCTTCAGTGCTCCACGTGTGTAGTTTTACAATAGCACTCACGGAGTAAATATTCCTTTTGCATCATACAGAGATTTCTCTCCTTGGGGTGTATGAGAGGTCTTGGGGCTCAGTGCAGATACAGAGCTTGAAGTTTTTAGCTCTGTGAGCAGTTATGCTAATCAAAAAGTAAGGCCTTTAATTCTCTGAATGAATTCCATCAAGGAGGCACCATTTAACTGGAATCAGTTTAAAAAACAAACCAAAACACCCTCCCAAAACCAAACAAAACACCCAACCACTTCCATGTCTTGCATTTCCATGTGCTTGTTCCGTGATTTTGTTGGGATTCCTGGCACTTGGCGGGATGCTCTGCTGCCGGGCTGGTTTGATTCAGCCTGGGGGGTGTGAAGGAGGAGGCAGCTCCTGCCGCGGTTGGCGCCTCAGCTGTTGCTTCGGTGCCAAATCCGAGTTGGATGCCGACGACCAGCGGGACCTGGGATCTAAAATAGCTCCAAGTACTGCAACCTGATGTTAACAATGAGCTGCTTAACTTCAGAAATAAAAGGGGTGGGAAGATAAAAGGGGAAAAAAGGGAGTCTGTTAGACTAGAGCCCTAGAGAATACAGGGGTTTTGTGTGCTGAGAGTTTGAGCAGTGGTGTGTATGGAAATGAGGACCTGATAGTGATTTCTTGGCTGATTTAGTCCTTTCAAAAAGCTGTCAATGTCTTAAGCAAATGACATATGGTGCTGATGAAAATTTCCATGTAGGAAATTCAGGGAACCATTTTCCTTCACCCTAAATCTCTGTATTTCTTCATAGCAGTGCAGAGTGGGTAGAAAGCACTGTGGTTATGATTATTTTTCTCTACTCCGGCTTTTGCCTTCAGCGATTATTTATGCTATTGCACAGGTAACAAGAAGTGCTATCCATTAATTTTTCTAATGGATTTTCAAAGTGTTAATTCACTCAGCTGGTAGAGTTCTAGCACTTCGCTGGGGGGGCGGAATGTCCCTGGAAGTTAATAGTGGGCTATCCACGTACCTAAACCGAATTGTAAGTAGATTACTAGTCTTCAGGCTACTGAATCCACTTCTCAAAAGGATATGCATATTAAAAAAAAAAATGGGATGGAGGGACAGGAAAGTGAAATTCTGCCTCATTCAGGTAGGTTAATTTTATTGTTCTCCAGCTCTTACATGAGGCAGGTGAATTACTTGTGTCTCCATAGTTATGAAAGTAAAATTTGGCTTTGCATATCTAACAGTTATTAACAAGAAGTTTGTCTGTTGATTCAGTATGAATAATAAAATAGCCTTTGGGGGTAAGAGTATTAAGTTTAAACATGTTGTCATAACAACCAACCATAGTAACTTTTTCAGAATTGGTTTTAGGCATCCCCTCTTTGATCTCAGCCCAAAATATGTTTGTTTGAACTTAGTTATTTGAAAAAGTTTCAAATTAAATTGGTTCAGCTGTCTTTGAGTTATCCAAGGATGGCAGAATGCCATATAGAATACATTTTTATAACACCGTATTTCAAAAGAGTCTGCAAAACTGAGATGAAAAATAATCAATAGAGAAATGATCAGGAACAATCTTAATTTTATAGTGTAAAGAACATTTTCAGTCATGCTTCATAATTATGCAGAATTCAGGCGCAAGGTAATACCAGGTTTGAAGTCTGTACTGTAGGTGGCAGAGATGCATTAGTTATGCAGCGTAATCATCCCTGCTATTTCATTAACGAGTAGCGCGGGATTACATTGCAGTTCACCTACCATTAATAAATATGCTGCCAGGTATCATCCTGGCTCCCTCCTGTGTGCCTCAGAAAAAGGTAAGTTCACCTTTGGAGGTGTTAGTTGAGTGAAGGACTTTTTAAAATATTTTCTGGGCTATCAGTTCTGCTGTTGAAAATGTGTAGTAATAAAATCCAAAGCATCCTTTCAAATGGAATAGATTTCCAGGATCCTTTTACCTTCATCTAAAAAAGCATAGGTATTGGAATGCCAATAATTTTTAAATAAGTGACAGTCTATGATTAAAAAATTAAATGGTTTTCATTAACAATAATAGGATTCCATAATAGCTTTTGTCATGGAAGTGTTGTTCTCCTTACCATGGTTAATGCTACCATTATATACCTCAGTTCAAGAGCGCTGTGACTTAGGTAAACATTGTTCTGGACTAAGACTTGGCGTGTGACAACTCAGCCAAGAATTATGATTTGGAGTTTAATATAGTAAACAGCATTTTTTTTTTTTTTAAAATTAAAAAAAAAAAGTCTAAAGAAGTACAGAGAGAACATTTGCTGAAGGACTACTAATGGGCTGTGGAGCTTTCCACCCCATGTTTGATGGCTGTAATCTTCTCCAGGTTGGGACAGATCATAAATTGTTGCTTCTTGCTGCCTGTTTCCCATAAAAGAAAATTGTTTTTGCAACCCTTTTTCTACCTTAGTTAAACATACCTTTTTTTTTTTAAGCAGTGTTAGGAACTGAATAAGCTTGAGAGTCAAGCTCGTCTGCATACCTTAGGTGTAGTGTGGCCCCTGAGATGATTTTATGTCATTTCCATCTGACATCAATAAGGTACAAAAGGCGACAGAGGGGAATGTCCCCTCTGGGGAACACGTAGAGCTCCTCTAGCTCAGAGCTGTTCTCCACCTTCCACTCGTTTGTTGTGGTGCAGGAGAGGATTGGAGGCTCTAGGCTGTCCAGCCAGACCCTTCCACTTCTCTGCTGCCGCAGAGACTGTGTGTACCCAGCTCAGCCCCTCGCACCCTTTGCCTTGGAAGGAAGGAATGGAAAGCGCTGTAATTACACACGTGTAACCTGGAAGGACGGGTATTTGGGGTATAATTCACAATCGTAATAACATTTGGTTGTTATTGGTTGGTTTCTTGCAGGTTTACTGGAATGAATTTGCCTGCCCCAGTTATCAGCAGTAAAAATTGGCTGCGGCTTCACTTCACATCAGACGGCAACCACAGGCAGAAGGGGTTCAGTGCCCAGTATCAAGGTAAATGCTTACTGCCCGGTCCCACTATTCCCAGTGTGTGTTTAGTCAGACCTTTTTTTTTTCTTTGGGAATATATGATTAACTTCCTGCGTGATTATTCTGGATCCTCTTAACATTATTTTTCCAGCTGGCTATCCAGGCATTGTCATGTGGAGAGCTACTGGTGGCCATTGTTGGGAGTACAAAAAGCTTGAGTGCTACGGGAAAATTGATTTGCACTGTACGCTTCGTTAGCAGAAGTAGATGTTCCTTGGTGGTAGTTTTGCAGAATGTGCTGTGTGGGATACAGCAAGACAGATGGTGCCACCAAGCGAAGGGCGGTCTGAGACCCACAGAGACTGTGTCGATTGAGCCTGTTTTGAATGAGGTCTAAACTGTCCTGTATTTACTGGTCATCCCTAGAAGGATGGATTTCAGGATTAGGATATTAAGATGCTGTTGAGGGAGAGGAAATGCTTTGGCACACAGGTCAAGCGGAGAAAAGAACCTGTTAAGGTTTGTAGGCAACCATGGCTAGCTGCAGGTCAATGCGTCCTGCGTTGGGATCGAGTGGTCACCGAAACGGGTGGGTTTGGGCGGGTTCCTGAGAATGGCCTGCACCATTCTCCAAGCACTTGAGGGACTTTGTGGGTGCAGTGGTGTAGCACTGCTTCAGGCAGCCGGCTCTGGAGACAGGATCTGGGGAGAGGGAGAACGAAGTAGGGGAGGAGCAGAAAAATCCAGTTCCTCATCCACCCCCCGGTGGTTTGTCTCAGCGTAGTTCTGCAGCATTTCTTGAGGGGAAGAAACAGGGCTTCCACGAGAAAAAGTCCTATAGCCCTAGAGTAACAGGAGCAAAGTGAGAGGGAGGGGAGTTTCCTGTGATAAATCCGCAAACTTGGCCTGTTTGTTCTGTTGGGTTAACCTTAGCAGTGTTACCACGGCCTCAACACAGGCTTTCCTTTATGAATCACCATTGTTATTTAACTTCCCTTGCTTTCCTTTAACATATAAATTACTTTAAGTTATAAGAAAAAAGCCTTTGTTTTTTCTGTGTAACAAACGACTGCATGCAGCTGATGGCTTTTGATATGACATTTTCCTTTGCTGTCATGATTGCTGCTTTCTATTAAAACACCTGTCTGAATCATCCTTTTCTCTTAAATAGAAAAGTAAAGATTAATGTTATAATTTACCCTGATTAGATAAATGTCAGGGGGTTCTAATCTAGCACACTCCTTGGAAACTGTTTTGTTAGATATAATGAACTGTGCTTTTGTGTATTGGGTGTTTAAAAGATGAACTTAAAATGTGCTCTTGAAATGGCATTGAAGCAGGACCTCTGGCTAACTGGCAAAGGGAATCTGACACTCATTCTTTGCACACTTGCTGTTTTTTTGGAGTTTGCCAGGTTCTTTCCATCTGTTAGGGAAGATTTTGCTAGTTAAACAAAAACAAGAAACAAAAGGAAACAGGTATAAAGGCAGGATATTCGCAGTCAATGGACTCTGTTCGTAGAACATTGAAGATGCCAATGCATCAAAAAAACTCAGCACAGCCCTTTTCATAGGAACATAACCTTGTTTGAGCATAAACATTTTAATGGAGAGAAATAAATACATACAAAATAGGGTATGTGATGCCCTATAAAGTAGAGCAGATAAAATGTGTTTCTCAGCAGCAGGGATGTAAGCAGACCCCAGGGCTGTCCAAGAGAAGGGAGAGGGGGTTAGGACGAGTCTAACTTCTCCATTTTCTGAAGGCAGGTACAGACATCATTTATTAACATCCTGTGGCCTCTGAGACAGTATCTGGCTTGGCTGATAATCTGTAAGAAAGTAATTTCCTTTCCAGCTTGTTTAACATTGATACTTAGTTTTAGCAGAGCACCTTCTTTGTGTGTTGCATTTCAGCTCTTCCTAATCCATGCCCTAGTTTGGGAATCACTTTACGAATGTAAAGGCAAGGTTAGATCTAATCAGCGTGTAGACAGGTTTTCTTTATGTTGAATACAGTAAATTTGTTCCCTTCCAGGGAGAGTTAAAGTATGTTTCCATTTCCTTTTCCCTTTTGTGTAAGATGAGTCTTGTGTTCTTGAAAATACTTTTTTCCCCGCACCCTGTAAAAGCAAATACAAGGGACTGTAGAGAAATCGGTGCATTGATCTCTTTTTTTTTTTTTTTTTTTTTTTCTCTTTTTTTCTTTCACTCCTCTGCGTGTTCCTTCCCCAAAAGGTGCCATGTCCCTGAAGCTGGTAAGCGAATAAGCTAGTGCCTTCCCCGGGACAGGTGACAGCACAGGGCTTAGAAGCCAGGTATCCCGTGCTGTCCCCTCTATCAGCATAGCCATGAGCTGCTGGAAATGAGGTAATGAAAAAGCTGCTGAATTGAAAATGATCCTAAACAGAGCTAAATAACACTCTGGCTGGGGTAGTCCATCCCTCTACGTATTTTATTACATAAGTTGGATCCCAGATTGCTTTTTAGCTGATTGTTACCAACATGTAATTGCATCTTTTATTGATCTCCCTGCCCCATTCCCTCCGCCCTCAAGTAGAAAGATAAACGGGGGCGAGTTTCAGCCCGTAGCACAGTGCAGAGTACCAGCGGACCTGTCGCCTTTAGTAATGGTCTGAATTACCTATTGTACCAGGGAAATGGCTTTTAAGGATAGGTATGTATCTAGAGGTACATATGCCTAATTTTTCATGTATCGGCAAATCTTCATCTTGGATCACACCTTTGGTCTGCGCAACCTGTTGTCTCCCGGGTGATCCTGAGAAAGAGGGGAAAATTCTGTCCCAAGGATTCCTGAAGCAGCGTTTCCTCAGCTAGCTCAGTGAAGGCATAAAGGAGGAGTTTCAGAATGGTTGCATTTGAGGGTGTTTCTCTTCACCTCCAACCCGTATTAGAATCCCTGCAAGCAACCTGCCATGATGCCCCAGGTGATGCTGAAACACCCCAGCAGGAGGAAGAGAGATTGATTCAACAAGCCCGTGTTTAATAGCAATCCCCCGGCAAGGGGAACAGAGGTTCACGGAACAGATTTTTGCTGAAGTGCTGTTTTCCAAATTAAAAATAAATAAATGTCTCCTTAAATTCTCGTTTAGAGCAACATGAAACGGTTTAAAAGAAACACCCCAGACTGCCTGCTTGCTGGGAAAGCTTTGTAATGTCATCTTTCAAATTTGACAGGACACTGAGTATTCCATTAGATCTATCAGATACGTGTGAGCAGCAAAACCTTCCAGAAAACAGAGGTATTTCTGTTCATCCAATTATCCTGACACAGTCCTTTGTAGTACTGTTCCACATTGAAATTTATAAACAAAATAATTTTCATATACCAGATTTTTGAGGGCACAGAGTAGGAGAATTGTTCCTGTTTTTTTTAAAGTGATATCGTGTTCTGACTTGTTCTAATCTAAATTGAGTAATTTGTAAAGCTTGACTTTCATCATTATGTCTCCATGTCGCAAACAAAATGAAGGATTAAGAGGAGAGTATTATAGTGATCTCTCTTTATCAATTATTGTTGAAAGAGACACGATGCAATTAGGGGACTGTATACTTCATGGGTAATGCAGTTTAGTCTCTGTATTTTAGCATTGGTCCTTAGTAATGAATGTCTGGTTTCTGCTGCTTGTTTTCATTACCGTTGGGTATTTTGGAGCTTGGTTTCCCATTAGCCGCCGGTTTGGAGTGGGGCTCTGTCTGTTAGCTGGATTCTGGAAGGCAGGAACAAATGTGGGTGAACCTTTGTTATTCAGTGTGTCCTTTGCAACTGTGTGCGGGGCACAGATGGGTTGAGGCTGTGAACTCTCCGTACCAGTTGCCTTCTGCTAGACTTTGGGACGTTCAGCAGCCCTATGAAATCAGTGCAGTTCAGTGGTCAGTGGGTCATGACGAGAAGGGCTGACCCTCCCAGGGTGCATTATCCCGTCTGAGGTGTCGGCATCAGTACTGCGTGCGGGGCGTACGCCGGTGATTGGAAAGCTTTGCTTGTCCTTTATGGCTACAGACTTATCATGCAGAAATCAGCAGATCTGGGCTTTTCTGTGTGTAGCTAGGAAAAACGTTCCCTGGTAATTGTATGAAGTCACTTGCAAGGGAAGTTGCGGTGAATATAAAAATGGAAATTACTTTTATAAAGCTGCTCTCTTACTGGTGGTGACCCAAAGCACTTTACAGAGCGATGAATTAGATACTGCAAAGTCATGAGCCATTGTACATCCTGCAGTAGCTCAAATTTAGCCTTAAATACTGGGGCTTGACTGTATTTTATTGACTGGGAGGGAATATTGGCTGTGATTATGAGGTTATCCCTGTACTTGCTTGGAAAGTGCCAGAGAATCGTTCACTGCAGCGTCATGGAGGATCAGCAGAACAGGACCTCCTGGGCGCTTCATCCCCCGGGCTGCCTGCCCTGGGGACGGCACGGCTGTTGGCTGGTCCCGCTGCGCAAAGCAAGGCGAGCAGGCGTGGGTGCCTGGGCCGGGGGCTTCTCCCAGGACATCCCCCCACTCTGTTAGAGCGCAGAAAGGCCGTGGGGTGCCTGCAAAAGGAACCCGCAAACTCTTCCCGCTCCCCGTCGAGCGTTTTGCTGCGGGGTGTTCGTCCGCGGCTGCCCTGCGCCAGAGCACAGCTGGAGCGGTGGCCGGCTGGCAGGCATGCGTGAGGAAAAGCCCCGTAATCCCGTGACCTTGAGTACAGCCTTCCATATCTCCTTTGTGTTTTAAAGCCGCCCCTGTTCTAGTTGGGGCAAAAAGAGGTTCCAGGCTTACCCCAGAATGTTAGCTTTCCTAGCCCTGTGTCCGTGCTTCGGCCCCCTGATGCAGTGCATTACATCCTTGAGGTCAGGGTACAAGTACCCCAGCATTACCAGACCCTGATCTGGAGGAGTAGATGGCTGTTCCGGGCGTTCCCAGACCCGCTGCTTTTCTCCTTGTGGGTCTGCAGTGGATTACAGTAAAAAAGAAACAAGTGTTCGTTAGATTTGCTTTGAAGGTGGCATACTGTTAATTATTTCTCCCCTCTTAAAAATATAAGGGAAAAAAAGCCCCTGACAGATTAAAGATACTAAGTAAGAAAGACAGGAACAACATAAGCTTTTCTTCATTGGTATTTTTTAAGCTAATGTGGACTTGAGTTTGAAGTTACAACTGCTTTATTTAAAGAGAACGCAAAAAGCTGTAACCAAATGATGAACAAAAAGCTCCAAGCTAGCATCTAGCGCAGAAAAGCACGGTTTAGGTAAGCTTCAAGGAATAATGCTTGACATCTCCCTGTCTGAAGCTCCTGCAAACAGATGTTATAAACAGATTTTTTTTTTTTTTAGCCAGAAAAGCACGATTTAAAAAAAACTTGTTAGTTATATTGGTAATTTTTCTTGACAACTTTGTCTTAGAAATGTGCTAATTTAGGGATGAAAGTATGACAAGAACGAACAAGAAAAGAACAGTTTGAAGTGGAAGATGGACTGTTTTTCTCCATAGATAAGACTGGCTTATCAGAAAACGGATCCTATAAAGTGATTTGGACATCGTGCATTCTGCTGTGAAGTTATTCTTTAACCATATTAACTTCAAAAATGCCAGTAAAAATTCTGCTGTGTGTTAGTCAAAAAACTCTGTGTGTATGCTGCGGGAAGCCGTTGTCTGTCTCTCTCCTGGCATCCAGATGGTTTTGACAGTGTGGGGTTTGTGCAAAACCCTCTTGTGTAGCGCGAGCCTCAGTAACAGCCGAGTCCGGACAATAAAAGCAAAGAGCTGCTCAGTTGAGTGGGGAACTTTGGTATCGCAAAGAAGGATGGGGCTCTTTTGGTGATGGGTGGATGGATAGAAATCTTGTTGCTACCCTCATATGTGTGCCGTCTCCTGGATGAGGTGCGGGGCGGGAGGGCACAGCTGGTAGAGTCACCGTGCAGGTCTACAGATGGTGAGCCTGTGGCCATCATGGTGGGTCTGTAAATGGATGCTTCTCTTTGCCAATAGTGTAGTTTTAATATGGCCCTTTTTTTTCTGCTATTTTACTGCCTTTTTGAGTCTGCTATTTACACAGACCACATGTACAGCTTTTAGGTTATGGGGTGTTCACTTGAGTGCTATATTCTCCTAGAAGCAGAGAATGGCTTTACTGTGTGAGATGTTCATGGACTAACCGCATCAATAAAATTGGGTGAAACTCACTCCTCGTTTTACCCTAAGATCCCCAAAGTTTCCCAGAGCTTTTCTTTTCTGTTTCCCATTTTTAGTATGTTAAGCAAAGCAGCATGGTTACAGAGGGGTGGAGGTTGTGTGCCCAATTTTTATGTTGATTGGGTCTGCTTAGCTCCGATCCCCAAAGACATTAGTCCAAGCCCAACAAGGTGAATGAACAGGGGGCCTGATGGTTTGAGGGGCCAGGGTAAGTTGTCTGAGCTATAAGGGAAAGATTTGGGGTATCCTGCTGTGTGGGTGGTATACAACTGTTGCTTCATTTTCTTTTTAAATAATCCCTAATGCTTAGCTAAATCTTTTCCTTGTCTTTGCTTTGTTTTAAATCTGCCTCTGTAGTCAAAAAGCAAATGGAACTGAAGTCCAGAGGGGTGAAGCTAATGCCCAGCAAGGACAATAACCAGAAGACATCAGTGTGTAAGTTTTCTGGCTCCTCCTTATGCTTTCTTTGTATAATGATCTCCTTGAACATTTCATTTGACTTTTCAGTAATCTCTAAAACTTCGTCACTCTTAAAAGTTTCAATGCTTTTCCCTCTCTTCCCTCTGCATTACTGCATCTCTTCCTTCCAGTGCTCTATTCACAAGCATATACTAACTCGGGGGAATGGAGGGGACCAATGTGTGTGCATTTAATATATACTGTATGCTTCCTGCTCAATGACAGACTGCGGCTCATGACTTCTGTCCTCTTTTAGTGTGGAAAGTGTCAAACTGTAAACAATTTTGAAAACTGAATTACTGTTAATATTGTCAAATTAGCAGTAGGGATAAGGAACCACACCAGAAAAAAAGACCTAATAGAAAATCTGTGGAGGCGATAGGAGTCTCTCTCTTTTTCTCTTTGCTTTTTTTTTTTTTTTTTTTTTAACATTATTTGTCCCTGCAGAAAAAATCATACCACTGCTGTGCAAGAGCTTATAATACTGATTTTTATGGTCTCCTTATTAGTTACTTTCAGTGTATCTAGCGGTTGATATGTTAGAGGCGTGCTCAGAGTATCGCTTTTTCACCCGTGTGTTTTCCTCTTGCAGGACGTGAATCCATTAGGTCCGTTCATCTTTACATTAGGTTCGTTTCAAATCAGAAGCAGGACTCATCAGAAGCAGGACTCAGTTTCTCTATGCATATGACTGGAGAGAGAACTGGGCTCTTAAAGGGACTCTAAGATTAAACAGGAGGGATCTGAATTAACTCGTTTATATTTTATTTAAATTCAAATAGGAGCAGAATGTAGCTTTTCTTAAAATAGCTTTTAGAGAAGAGGATATAATTGCTCATTTTGTTGCATAGTCCATTACACCCATCAAAGAGGGACCGTTTGGACATTTCGCTCGCCTGAATTTTAGATGCAAAAAATCAGTTAAGAAAAATGGATGAACTGAATTTAAAACATCACTCACTGTCTGTCTGAAATGAAAATGCCTCACATCTAGGCTCACAGAAGAGTGCTTATAGTCTCCAGTTTTTCACAAGCAAGGCCCAACAAGGTAACTAAACAGCAGGAGGTGAATTGCCCAAAATATCCAGAGCAGAAAATGGCGGGGCATGTTTAGAGAAAATTAATTCAGTTGTAAGAAGAAACCCTGTATGCAAGATGTTCCTGGTCCTGTGATATATTCTTGCCAAGAAGAATCTAATTGTAATAAACATTTTAGCTCACTTAATTGAGAATGAAATTCTGTTGGAAAAATATCACTAGCTTTGATTATGGGGCACTGGAGACGAAAGGATGTGTTTGGAGCGGGGCATCTGCTGTCTTGGATATTGGGGATGCGGACAAGGGAGTCTTCAAGTTAAAAACGTTAGCCTGGCTTGGAGTCGTTAATTTACTGTATACGAGCATTGTGGTATTGAGAATGTATAGGATTCCCATTTCTCCTTCCTGGGAATGCTGGGCTGCTTCCCTGTAGCAATTTACCTGTTGCTAATGAATATTGCTAATGACTGTTGTCAGACGGGGGCTCCGGGGAAAGGCGCTGAAGGCTGAGGCAGTGACTGAGCTTTCCTTTCTAGCGTATCCTGCTCTGTCCTAGCTAGTATAGCCCCCTACTAGCTAATGTGAAGAATATTAACTCCATCCCAGCAAAAACCAGGACAGTTGTACTCCATTTTGAGGATAAAAGTGTAGGAAGCTCTTGTTGCCTCTGCCAGTTTATCCTCGCCCAATGGCGAGCAGGCTCCGGTCTTCAAAGCTGTCAATTCAGCATCTTGTGTAGTGCTAATCTTGTCACATTTGATAAGGCAAAACAGAGCGTAGGAAGGCAGCTTAGCCTGAAAGCTATTAAGCTATAATAATACAGATGGTGATAGTACTGTGGCCCAAATTCCTTTCCCTTACCAGCATGGTGCTTGCCACAGCCCTCGTGCCTCCAGCTCCTTCTGTGCACCCTCCTCTCAGCAAGGTCTGGATTGTAAACCCAGATTAACCTCTATCTTGCGCAGCCTTCTGCCGTCACACTTCTTTTACGGCACATTTTCAACTTCAGAAATGCTGATTCTGGAGAAGGTGTCTCCAGAAAATGGTTCATTTTCAGAAAATGGAGCCCAAAATGTTATCTTCCTTTTTCCCCTTGCTCTTCTGATTTGCGTGGCTAGCCATGCTCCTTCTCGCCAGCTTTCATGAGCTTATGACTTTGCATATGCATCAGAGATAATTATACAGGTGGGACAGGCTGATCTGTGAAGTTTGCTAGTGTTGCTCTTACTTCATCTGGCTCAGATAGCAGAAATTTAGAAATTTCTGTGTCTCAGTAGTAATAGCTAGAGCTATGCCTTGCTTTATTTTCAAAGACTTTCTTACCAGCAATGTTGTCTAGTGCTCTCCACACCTGTCCTAAAATTCTCCCCTGAGGAATCTGTGGACGCGTGAGGCAGCTGGCAGCTCCATGCTTAATACCTTGCAGGTCTTCCAGAGGATTTCTGCTTCGCTGGGCGTACGCTGCCGTTACCTACCAGATCCTACCTGGCCAGATTAAAGAAATGTTTCGTGTGTCTGAATGGAGGCAAAATGTAGTCACGCAGCAGCTGTCGGTACTATTTTAGAAAAAGAATATATAAAAACATGGAATTTGGGGGGGAGGTGCTAATTGTGTTTGATTGCATTCAAATGTGTTTATTTCAAATGGAAATCAAGTGCGTTGTACTGTTCACCATCCCAAAAATTATTTGGATATCTTGCTTTAGTCATTTTTATAGGAAAAACAATACAACTGTGGAGAATAAGGTGTAAGAAATAGTTTTAAATTTTAGATTGCATTTAGCAGATTGCCTTTTACTGCATGCAGTATGAAAACATGTATATTCCAGGTCACACAGTGGGAAGAACATGGTACTTTCCTTTTACAAAACAGCATCGAGGTTACTTTGCCCTTTGAATGAGGCTTACCTGAAAATGCGCTGCTGGATGTTACTGGCAGGGATTGTACGAAGGAGTGCAAGTTCTGTGTATGCTCAGATTCATCAAAATCTATTTCAAATGCACAAATGCAAGGTCATTTTGGAGGTGTTGACCAGTTTTAGGTCTCAGCTGAGTCTATGGAAGCTTCTAGATGTTCAGCATTGCAGCAAGCCTGCGTTCTGCATCCGATGTTGAGGTACAAATGTTTGTACGTGGGTCCCTGCTGTACTGCAACAGCACAAAGTGAGCCCTGAGCAACAGAGGAGCCAGCCTCGGGTTTCCAGCACGAAGCGGCACAGCTTTGAAAGAAGCTGTGTTTGGTTTAAGTAGGGCATGCTGCAAACAAAGTCTTTGCAAATGGGCTTGATAACCTGAAAATCTGTAAATGTTTTTGAACTTGTATACTTCTGAACTGTTCTGAGCTAGCAACAAGATGCGAAATACGGGTTCAGAATTCCCCAAGTAAAAAATTTTCCAGCTGGAAGTAGTCTTGTCCAGCGTTAGAGCCTCAGAGCCCAAATCTGTACCCTTTTCACACTTGAGTATTGCTCGACACGTGAGTATTTAATGTCTGGATCAGTATCACTGAGGTTCTGGAAACGCTTAATGCTTGGTTGCTGATCGGAAAGGCAGCGAGCACTTCACTGGGGTGGGCACGCTATCCGTAGGTCAGCTCTCCTGCTTTTAGGACTGAATTTTGTAACCCATTAACTTGACCAGCTGGTTGTGTGGAGTAACTGCAAGCCTTAGCGTGATGATGAAGATTAACCTTTTTAAAACAACTAATTACTGCTACAAGCCTTCCCTCCCCACGCCCCATGCCAATAGAAAAGCTCACTTGCTTTCACTGTGTTTCTCGTGCTGAGAGAGGATGAGTCTTTGTAAAACCCTTTTAGATGCTGCTTTATTTTGTAGTTCATATTTTACATTCCTAAATTCAATGAAAAGTTCTCCCTTGGGAATCTGTCAGTGAACTTCCTTTATTAACATGGGGAGAAACAGAACTAAAGAAGGTTCTCAGTTCTTTTAACAGATGGAGTGAATTACTGTGGCAAAGCAAGCAACCGTAACTGGCTGTTACTGAATACACGATGAGAAGGAAGTTGTTGAAAAAATTAGGAGGCAAAGGAAGGGGTGGAAAACTACTTCCATGGTTTGGGGAGAGAATCCTTCAGCCTATGATGTAGAAATGGAACAGTTCATCACAGTTTTTAAGATCTATTGTTTTCCTAGTAACCTTGAAGAATTCAATTTGTAGTGCTACAGCCAGGCATAGATCAGTCAAACCTTCAGGAAGACGAACACAGTACTGACAGCAAGTTCTCAGCATAACAAATATGGTTTATAGCCTGTGGTTTAGTTATGTTCATCTATGTGCATTTAAAACAAAAGATAGAAGAACAAAAGTTTCTGTAAGTAACCATCTAATCCATCTTCTCCTTTTCTTTTGCTCTCCCTTACATTTATGAGTAAAATGTCCGAACTATCATAACATGGAGATAATTTTCCTTCCCCCCTCCTTGCTCTGTTTTATCTTACGTGTTCTCTGGTTTATCTACGCGTGTTACATAGATATTAATAAAATGCCAGCTAACAAGAGAAGAACTGGGTTTAGTTATCAGAAATGTGATTGATAACTGACAACCTGCCCTCTGGTGCCTGTGGGTTTTGCTGGTCATCTGTAGCCGTGCTTTCTCCTAAAGCTTTGAATCGGAGGCTCCGAGGTTCACTGTCATCTGATGCGGGACATAATAAATGGATGTGATACCAGTGCAGAGTAACCAACATGGGCACGAAAGACGTTGTCTGGATGGTCTTTTGACCACGAGAGAAAGAATTTGATGTGGCAAGGCAATCTGGTAATCTGCTCTGCAAGGAAGATGAATGCAGCCGTACCTGTAGAAGCTGTGTTGGTGCATGCGTACGTTACAGGCGTATCTCATTTAGTGTGGCTTTACTCTGGAGAAGGTATCGAAGTAAGATGAGAAATCTTAAAGGTTTTCCTTAAATACCATATGGACTTGTGACATCCAACCCTAGTTTGTACGCTCTGTTGTAAGCATTAATTTTACTTTTTTGGAGATACCTGAATGCACAGTCATCGTATTTGTGTAGGCAGGGATTTAAGAAACCCTAAGGAAGACGGTGTCACCCCTGTGCTTTGTTCAGCTGACCTCTCATGTCTCAGAAGCAGCGTGTCATTTCAAGCACTAGCGGAAGGGCTCTTGGGAGCTGGTGATTTCATGTACCGGAGGTTCACCACATTGTTTTGTAACCCTGAGACCCTCTGGAGGTACCCACTCTTGGAGCAGGGTTTTGTCGTGGCTGCTGTGGTTATTGGGGCGCTGCGGCTGACGGTAGCGGAGTTGAATCCCTGCTCTGCACAGGGACTCGCTTCCTTCCGACTGGTGCGTACGTTCAGAATCATCCGAATCCGTGCAAGGTGGCAGCAAAGCTTTGTAGCTACAAAACACAGCTATCAAAAGCTACCGTGTGCCCCTGCCGTGCCTCTGTCTCTTCTGGTGTCTTTGTCCACATGACTGAGCTTAATGTGAGGTTATGAATATGCAAAAGAGGGAAAACAATCCAGAGCCTGGTTGCGCGTAAAGCCGTCTCTCTCTTGCTCTTGAGCCCTCAAACACATGGAGGAGGCTGCGGAGCACCGAAGTCGTGCCGAAGCCCCAAGCCCTGTGCAGCGGCAGAGACTCCCACCCCCATCCCTCTGGGTCCAGCGGGCAGCAGCACCGCGGCTGTGCCCGGTGCGGGGTTTGGCTCCGGCAGAGGGGCTGGGAAGGGAGGCCAGGAGAGACAGAGGCCCTCCCAGAACTGAAGGGCGTGAGGTGAGACGGTGGTGCCTAGAGCTGAGAAGCAGGTCAGAAGCTGCAAGGCTTTCCGCGTGGGTAGCCGGCAGGTAGGTGTAGGTGCGCAGGTGAAAGCCCCGTGATCCTGCTGTCCTTTTAGGAACGGGGTTACATCTTCCAGCTGTAGTGCCTGACTACATGAGGTGTAATTACCCAGTGAATAATTACCATATTTGATGGTCTCACCTTTTTGTGCATTCATGCCGTGCAGTCAGTTCTTATGTAGACACTCCACATGCTTATCTTCCCATGTCAATATTTATGTGCTCACGCTTCCATATCTTTCACCGTGCTCAGTGCCATTCAGATTTCAAACTGTTGAGCCAACATGTCTGTTCTGAGAACCATGCTTTTATCACCGCACCATCCTCCGTTTGGCAGTGGGCTTTGGGCCACTGTGCTAACGCAGTATGTTCTGAAGTATAATTGAAAATTTTCCTTTAATCTAGTGGTAGGCAAAGGTAGAATGTAAACACACTCACTTAAGATTCATGCTTCACCGCTTCAGCATCATTGCCAAGAAATACTGTGTTTTCTTTGCGTCCTTCCCTTAGGGATACAAGAAAACTGAGTCATGTAAACTTCTACAGCTCCTTGACAAAAATGGCCCCTTTGTCCCCCATTATTGTGCATTTTGGTAGTTGCTGGAATTCAAAATTGAAATCAGTATATTGCCAGATCTCATCCTATCCTTGTCAGGAGCTGCCCAGGTCATATCCACCCCAGGTCAATGCTTGCGCCATTTGACAGGCTGGAGGGGGAAGCTTGAAATGGGGAGATAGAGAACGAAGTTTGAAGGTGTTTATTCAGTGCTGATCACCACTTCATAGGTTTCATGTTTGTTGACAGTTATATTAAGATTGCTCCATAAAATTTTTCATATTCGAACTAAATTACTTGCTTTAAAATGCTAGACTTGCATTTCCCTCTCCTTTCTCCCTCTTGTTCTGTGCTTGGTTTTTTCCCTGGTATCACACACCTACCTTTTCATCGAGTTGTTTTCGTTCCCTGGCACCACTCAGACGGGTCGGAGGGGCGGTAGGCTGTCACCTTGTCGTGTCTCAGGTGGCCGTTTTAATCACAGGCTTCGGAAATGGGCTGTTTAATTGGTGTAATTTTGCAGAATGAAAAATCTCTTTTCAGAGGTACTTCTGTAGTGGAACGGAGGGAGAACTGCGTCCCTAGCTGGTATTTCCTAGAAAACACTTTGGTGCATAAACTGAGCTGAAATGATTCCAGTTACATTTGTTTCCAAAGCTGTTTTTTTTCTAAACAAAATGGAACACGTTCAGGTTTTTGAGCCACCAATTGCCATTTTTCTCTCCACATCCACCAAGATAGTTGATGAAAAAATGTTTCTTTTGCTATTCTGTCTCTGTATGTGCTGTTTTTGCTTTGTAGTAACTCAGGTTGGTGTGTCCCAGGGACATAATATGTGTCCAGACCCTGGGATTCCAGAGAGGGGCAAAAGAATAGGCAACGATTTTAGGTAAGAACCTTTTATGAGTGTGTTTTTGCATGCTGCAGAGCTACTGTCTGTAACCATCGTGTGTGCTCCTTGGCATTACATAGTCTGTTTTCAGAGACCATCTGCACACCTCTAAATGTATTATGTCTGAAAAGCTTGCTGAGATTAGTGATGTAGAAGAACAAATGTGTATAAATGTGCATGTGTGTGTTTGGGAGACTCTGTCGCAGGTGAGGATCTGTAATGATCTCTGAGTATTTCTCTTTTCGCAATATGGGCGTTTCGCCAGGCTTGTGTAATCAATGTTTGTTGTCATTTGCCCCTCCGGTTAAGTGCAGAAAGAACTGTCTTAAACAGCAACAAAATCGCTTTTCAAATTGGCTTAAGTCACAGCATGGCCCTGCCCCTTGCGAATTTGAGGTGACTTCCCAAAGCACAAGTTCCTTGTCAATAAGTATATGTGGTGCTAGATAATTGTTTTCTTATAAATTTTAAAACAGTGCTGTTATTTCCTTGTAGTTGCTAGCGTTCATTTAAAGTGTGCAGGAATGAATCAGCCCGCTGTTAGCAATGGTGAATCAATATTTAATCTTATTTTGCTGTCGATGGCTGTTTTGTTCACTAAAAGTGTCTTTCAGTTTAACCCGAGTCTATCAAATTCTCCTGAAATCCAGAAAATGGATCAGAGGGGTGAGGGTGGAAGGAAGGGAATTCCCAGCAGCCCCTAAATACCATAGGATAAATTCTCAGCTGCTGTAAACCAGCATTGTGTTGCTTCAGTGAATAAGGCAGCGTTGGCTTAAACTGGCAAAGGATCTGAATCCAAAGTGATGGGATAAAGAACAAATCTTTCAGTAGAAGATAAAGATTTTGGGTTGGTGGGGGGGTTTTTTTTGTGGGGTGGGGTTTTTTTTCTCTTTATAAAAATGCTGAGCATGTCATCTCTTGGGGATGAGTCTGTGCTCTTGCACAGAATAAAATTCTCACTGAAGTTGCGTGGAAAGACTCAGATCTGTTCTTGGACTATCACCACCTCAGGCAAACAGCGCCCGGCACAAGCGAATGCATGAGGCAGAGACTTGCCCCTCATTCATTTCCGCTGCTGCCTGGAGGGCCAGTGCTCTCCCCCTGCTCACAGTTTGGAGAATCACTGGGGTAGTAAAAAGTGACAAACCTGTTGCTGCGGAAGCGTCTGAGTTGCTGACTGCGCCCTTTGTTCTGTCTGCCAGGTTAGGCTCCAGCATCCAGTTCACCTGTAACGAGGGCTATGATTTACAAGGGTCCAAAAGCATCACCTGCAAGAGAGTGAGCGACATAATTGTCGCATGGAGTGACCACAGGCCCGTCTGCAGAGGTGAGAAGACAAAAAAATTCTACAGCGTTATCAGGGCTGATAAGAAAACCCATCTCCTTAATGTCCCCTTGGTGCCTCGCTCGTTCTGTCCTCAGGTCTGGCATCACTCAGGTGGGATCCCTCAGCCTGCTCTGTGGTCCCGGCACGGATCCCTTTTCCAAACCCTGCCTCGGCACGGGCGTAGCTCGAAGAGCCCCTCTCGATGCTCACAGCCCAGAGGGAAAATTCAGCTCCGCTGCTGCGTTCAGCGCTGACCTGAGTGCGTTTGTGCTCTTGGAAATGGGAGTCGGGTCTTGCCAGCTTCATGGTCAAAAGTCAATAGGATCTTTATTCTTTTCTAATGGTGATTCTTGTTTTCTGGCTGAGTGAGAGAGAGTAATATGGGTTCAGATTTTTCTGTCTTTTCAGCACAAGCCTGAGAAATAAGCCTTTGCTTGGTTCTTACGCAGTTTTTTTGCTTCCAGAAATTCAGGTTTTAAGACGGACACCTGTTCCTGTTGCAGAACGGAACTAATAAAGCTATTTCTGTTAACTATGGAGCTTCATAAGCTATTAGCTCCGGACCATATTTATGTCCTTAATACCTGTGTAGTGTGTCCCTGTCTCTTTGCAATGGTTTCTGTCCCCTTCTATTCTCTCTATTCCAGGTATTTCTTTTTGTGGGATGAGGAGGAGCGGGAAGAAAAGGCAAAAGCCTGACAAACTCTAGAAAAGCTAAGATAGAGGGAGGTTGTTAGAAGTTGCTGCTAGTAGGCACAGAGTGGGATTCCTTGGACTGTGGTTCCAAACTAGCATGATCCTGATTATCCTGTGGCCCAGCCATGAGCCATCAGTGAATGGAGTTTTCTTGCAGTGGGGAAAAACCTAACGCCCATTTTCCCCTTGGCCATTTTGTTTTCATTCCCTTTCTGTCTCTAAAAAGTGGCATGCGTAATTGTGATATTTGTAATGCTAATAATGAACAACTTGTAATATTTTTAATTAAATCCCTCTAAAGCTCTTAAAGTCATAAATTGGTATTTTTTCAGTTCTTTTTTCTTTGATTTCAACTGCAGATTTTTTTAAGGCTTTGGAATCCCATCTAATTCTTGAAACAAGCCTAGAATAAATTGAATCAGGGTAAGAGGATATTTGGCATAAATATGTGACACTGTAAAGGAAATTTATGGTGTCGTCTTGCAAGAGATAAGAAAGGATTTGCCTGCATTATTATGATTCTATGAATCAACTTAATTTTTTTAACATCTAACTTTTGAGGTTTTTTTCTTTTTAAAAAGTTTTCCATTTGCTTTTTATTTCAGCTTTATACCGCTGTTTTCTGTTTATTCCATGTTGTTATTGGGTATTGAGTTTCTCTCAAATTGCAGAAATCGGGGTGCCCGACGAGGCAGCTTTTACCCCCTGGACTGTACCAGTCTCTGATACCCAGTGATCAAACCTCTTGCCGCTGTTGGGAGGCTGGTTTTCAGCTTCCATCTACAGCTGATTCCCTCTGGGTCCTGGGGAGACTCAAGCACTCGCTTTGTGCTCCCCTGGGCCCCTTGTAAGGTGGGAGTAAGGGTATTTACCTGTTTTCCTGTAAGGTAGGATGGGGCGTGTGGAACAGGCTCCAGGATGGGTCACATAGGAGGGGGCAGGCGGCTTCTCAGCTTTCCTTGTGTCCCCCTGTGACCACCTGTGTAGGCAGTTTGGCCAGGAGTTCTTTTTCCATGCTTTACTGCTGTTTGGAGGGGTAAAAACACCTTGCAGGTGCCACATGTGCAAGTATGGCTCCTTTGAGATTCAAGATAAATTAATTTTGAGGATGCATCACAACAGCAGAGGCAGTTACAAACCAGGATGCTGTTCTTTGCATTTTCTGGTTAAATATTACATTAAAAGGAATATGTCAGGCAAAAATTTCCCCACATAAGCACTTTTCAGCTTCTACTTTGCCTAAGATGTTTTTAAGATACAAAATTGAGCTGCCATCTTGGTTCTGAGTCCACAGTCATACCAGGATGAAGTCAGCCCTTGCCTAATAAATACTTGCTGTACAGTGGGTTTTTTGACCTGCAATGAAAAAAAAAGGAAATGTGGACTTCTAGGGATGTTATAAAGAAACTGCATCTTACCTGGCATCTTCTGTGTAGCTGCTTTCATTGTCCTGGACACGAAACTATTTCTGTGAGGGCTTTAATATAGTGAAAAATAAATAAAATCAGTCTGAGCACTAGAGAATGGGATGTTGTTGGTTAGTCTGGTAGTCCATCTGTTTGATAGCCCCTGAAGACACCCCACTCATCTATTCATCACAGATAAATCCTTAATCTCTGATGTTAAATGGAAAAGAAATGAATCTTTTGGCTAGTGAAAACAACACAGAGCCCCTGGTTTTAATTCTGCCCCACTTCCATACTGTGTGCGTCTCTACATCTCTCTCCTTCATAAGCAAAGAACAACGTATACATCCTAAAGCGGAGAGAGCTCGCTCCCACATCTGCCTTGTTTTCCTCTTCACAGCGAGGATGTGCGATACCTACCTTCGTGGTCCCAGTGGTGTGATAACTTCTCCCAACTACCCCGTGCAATACGATAACAATGCCTACTGCGTGTGGGTCATCACCGCGCTCAATCCGGCCAAGGTAGGTCTCGGAGATGTCTCCATGTCGTTACTTCTGTGCCTTAGTTGAAAGCTGTGTAACTGTGCTGCTTCAGAGAGACTGCTCTGCTATTTAGCCATTCAGGTTTCTGTTTCTGATGTTGTACCCCCCTTTCCCCTCGCAGACTTCTTCCACCTGTTTCTCAACTGTCTTTAAAGACTGCAACACAGCGCATTCCCGCGCTGCTGAAAATTCATTTTGTTAAAGGATGTAATTAAAAGTGAATGTAATTATTTTTAATCGAAACCTCTTTGATATCTTGGTGTGAACAGTGGTGAAATGCCAGACAGCTTAGCAAAAGCATCACATTAAGCCAGCTCTCAGTTGGGGCAGGAAGGCTGTGCCAGGAATCCTGATTTTTCCCTTCCTTTTGGCCGGTAGCTGGCCCCTAACCAGTGGGGATTCCGGCCCCCAAAGGGCGGAGGGCAAGCAAGGAGGCAGGTGTGGTTTTGTCTCCTGCTGTTTAGTCAGTATTGCAAATTTCTAAAGTCCTTTCTGCATTCACGGAGGTTTGGAAGAGGGGAGGCTGGGGGGATTTTTTGTCCCCACTGCTCTGCATGTGTGATTCATGTCTGCTGTTGCTGATCGTGCTGAGAACAAAGCTTGGCTGCCTTACTCTGTAAGGTCAAGTCCCTGGCCCGGGGAGGGCAACGTTCAGCTTTTTCCAGCCCTGCAAACTCAGCCTCTTCCTCTCCTCCAGATCTGTATGGGAACAGAAGAACAAAACCTACTTTGCGGTGTAACTCAAAATACACTTTCTGAGGTGTTGTTCACCATCTTCTGCTCTCGGAAGGCAACACGTTCGTCCTGGTTTCAGCCAGGATGGAGCTAGTTTTTGTCTGCAGCAGCTCCTGTGTTTTGGAGTTGGTATGTGAAACAAGGTGACAGCAGCTGCTGGTGTTCGCTGCTGCTGAACGACCAAGGACGTCTTGCAGTTTCCCAAGTTTTCCTAACGAGCAGGCTCAGGCACTTGGGAGGGTACAGCCAGAATAGTTGATCTAAACTGGCCAAAGAGTATTCCATACCATAGACGTCATGCCCAGTATAAGTGAGGGTCAGACATTGCCCCTCAGCCCTTTTTGCCCTTCTCTTTTGCCTTGTTGCCCTTGACCCTTTTTTTGGGTCTGGGTTCCTTGTTCGGTTCGTTT
>KL267544.1:460-16691 GCA_000699545.1 Podiceps cristatus
GAGAGGGTTCACCAGGTCTGCAGGCTTTGAATTCTGAAGTTGCTTTCACCTTTACAACAGGATATCAGTATCTCTGTGGCTAAGCCTGGGCACGCACAGGGAGGCCTGCCAGAGGTCACTGGTGTTTGCTTACTGCCCGATTCCCCCGCACACGCCGCAAGGGCAGGGCAGCTCGCTCCCCCTCGAAAGTGGGATTTTTCTGCTTGTAGTTCCCTCTGTGTGAGGGAATTTGCTTCACTGCAGGCTTGGGTATGAGGTACGGTGCCTTGGTCTGGCCCGCTCTTACCGTTGTGTTTTAGTGTGCAGTAATAATGACACTGTGTGACAAGACTTCATCTGTTTTTGAGAGGTGCTCTCTGAGGGTCCTCTTAGCATGCAGTGTCGTAAAATAACTCCAACTTCTGTACAGTAACTTCAGCTGGTGCACAAATCTAGTGATGGTAGGAAGACCACACTTGGAGCTAATGTAGAGGACTGGGTGCCTCTGTTCAGGCCTTCCTTTGTGTGCTAGGTTTTCTGTTTAAGCAAGCCTGGAGTTAAATAGGACCTCTTCAGGCTTTAGGTGTATAGAGATTTTACAAGACTGTGGTATGAGGACAAACAGGACTTTCCAAGTGATTAGGATACAGAGATTCATGTAGTTATCAGTTAAAAATGCTTTGGAAACAAAGTTACCATCTTTGAAACCTCTGTCTTTGAGATCCACATCTTTCAATCGCATAAGTATCTGAAGAACTTGGGCTCCTAGGTGTTTGGTGCTGGACCTGTGCAGAGCCCTTGGCATTCACAGCAGAGCTAAGCCATGGCATATATGCTTTCTTGGGAGTGAAGAGGAGGAGAGAGAAAATAAAGGCTTAATCCTTTCCAGTGGCAATCTGTCCTAATGAAGCTTTTCCACTTTCATAACATTTTGGTTAGGAAGAAAACCTGTTGCTCCTGGCCACACATATACTGACTGCTAAGAAACAGTTAGGTTTTGTCCTTACCTTCCATTTCCGGCTTGTGTAAAATTAGTTGTGTAAAAATACTTAGCATTGGTCTTACATATTGGACTTTCTCTTTTAAACAACTGCTTGCATTATAGCCTGTATTCTACTTTCTGTGTGTTTGCTACTTACTGCTTACTTCATGCAAGCTTTGATAAGTGCTTGGGCTTTGCATTTTTATGCTGGCAAATAAATTTAATTGGTATCTTTAAGTTTCTAGTATTCTTTTAAAGCTGTGTAATTAAAAACTTGGTACATTGAACACATTAAAAGCCTTTTTTTACAGTAGTACAAATGATTTGTTTCTGAAATGACACCCCAGCAAACAGATGCAACAAAGTGTGCTGGAAGTAAATTCATGTCTCACAAAAGTAGGGTGTAACTGAAGTATAAAGTATCTGGTTTGTGTTTTACAGCAGACATTAAAGGAGACCAGAACTTTTGCACAAACAATGTTTGAAGCATACATAGATATGTATTATTTTACTACTTTGTCTTTGCTGCCATCAGGCTTAACCATGCTCCGAGCCTTTAGTCACACAAATGGTAGGTGTGTGTTCCATCACGCTAAGTGTTGGCATCATCGTAAGTCTGTGCTGGCAATCAGGAGAGAAGATGTCAATGCATGGGAAAGAAGAGCACCTCTAGCACCAAAGCACGTTAAGGAATTGACACAGATGGGATACAAGGTCTTGGTGCAGCCGTCAAACCGGAGAGCCATCCATGAAAAGGTAAAGTCCCATTTTGAGTTAGATAATCAAAACCATAGTTCAGTTATTAACCATAGTACAGGAAAAGTAATATTCAACAGATATACTTGAGAAAATATTCTATTAATTTTATTGTTAAATGAGGAGTCGTTGTGTCCTAGTGGAGAGAAAAAGGAGTCATTTGTTTAGCCTTTTAGTGTAATTTTGGCACACTGGTGAGCTTTTGGAGTTGCTTTTTATGATTTCTTGCCCTTTCATCTGACTCTGAAGAAGTTCTAGGTGCTCTTGAATTAAAAGCTTAGGTATTCATTTAGCATCAGTGTTTCTGTGGAGGCAACACTAAAAAATAAGCATATAAAAAAAAAAAAAGAAGAGGAAGGATGAATCTGGTGATCCCATGCCTGCTTTAATGCTGTGTGCATCAGGACTGAGAGCTTTTACAGTTCTTGTAGCAGCAGTAGTACTCTGCTGTAAGGTATCTGAGCCAAGAGATAAAAATTGAAACATAAGTAGGGAATTAGTGATCACTGTCACATATCACCTTTTAATTAAGGCACGGTGCTGGTTTTCACCAAAGCAGAGATCACATCAGGTACACAACTAAGATATTGAAATCTGGAATTCTAATATGCTTTTGAGATAAGGGAGAACAAAAATCAATTTTGATATGGAAAAACATTCTTTTAGAAGTTGCTCTTCGGCTTGGACTTAGTCTTATACAATTTTATAATGTCATCACATGTCATCAGTCTTCAGAGTAATTTGTCAAATTTCTCTTAAGCTGATTTCCAAGTGTTTCAACACATTACAAAGGACTGTTCATTATTGCAATACTATAAGATACTTTAAATGTACTAAAATATCCTTTTTGTAGTCTGTGAATTTAAGATGAAGGATTTTACTGACACATTATTATGTTTTGGTCTTGTATAATAGGATATTAGTATGGAAATTCAGTTTGATATTTGATACCCCCTTTGATAAAGAGGTTTATGAATGTATCCCATGCTTTAATTTGTTTCTGCTTTGTAGAATTATCTATTTGTCCTCTGTTCTAGTTGCTTATGTGTTGAGATATGAATATGAAAAAAAACGGAAAAATTTACTCTGATTTTTCTCTTTCATAGGATTACGTCAAAGCAGGTGGCATTATTCAAGAAGATATTTCTGAGGCTTCTCTGATACTAGGTGTGAAGAAACCTCCAGAGGACAAATTAATCCCTAAAAAGAACTATGCCTTCTTCTCTCACACTATTAAAGCCCAAGAGGCAAACATGCCCCTTTTGGATGAGATCCTAAGACAGGTAAATTGTGTTACAGCGAAGACAACTGGCTGTTAGCATGGGGTGGAAACTGAACTTCATGCTGAAGCGTGATTGAAAGCTTGCTGCCTAGTATGGCTACTTTCAGCGTGCATATTTGTAGATCGCTAATGAGGACTGATTTCAGTACCGTGTGCTGGAGCTCGGAGGATCTCATGCTTGCAGTGCTACTCTTGTTTATGTGCGTAAGGCAGATGAGTTGGGAGGATGGCATGCTCAAGCGAGGTTCATGCCGTTTGAGCACGAAGGCTTGTTGGAAAGTTACTGAGCTAGGGTGCGTGTTGGTCGTTAGAGAGGGAGGCAGCCAGCTCACTCAGAAATGAGCAGCTTCTTGGCAGAGGATGCACACGGGTCTGCAGCAGCTGGAGCGGTGCGTTGGGGAGCTCTGTGCCAAGAGCGCACGGGCAGTGCAGAGACTCTTTAAAGAATTCAATGCAACCTTTAGGTTTTTATTTTTATACTCAAATCTTGTTATGGATTATTTGCCTTTCTCATATATGCCTATCAGTCTCTATCACGAAGGATGACAAAGGCATATATATGTAAAGGTAGTTCCTAGCAGAGCAACGTGCCACTGACTGCATTCACTGAAAATTTTAATACTCAGTTTGCTATGTATTTTCAGGAAATTCGACTATTTGACTATGAAAAAATGGTTGATCATAAAGGAATGCGAGTTGTGGCCTTTGGAAAGTGGGCTGGTGTAGCAGGTATAGTGCATAAAGTAAAGGCAGGCTTGCAACAAGCAACTTCTTGTAATACTTCTGGTTGTCTTATGTTTTCTGAAAGTTGGGTCTTGCAAAGCATTTTTAACTGCATTTTTAACTCTTGCTTTCAAGAGCTTTTTTCTATTCTGTTTTGTGCTCCCTACTTTTGACGAGACTACATGTCAAATAGTCCTGTGGATTCCTGGCAAATCTGCTGTTTTGTGTTGTCTTGAAGTCCCGTTTGTCTGTTCAACTAATCTGAGGCAGACTAATTATCGAGAGATCAGCTGAATAGGCTTTTGAAAGAAATGGCTGCTGTCAGTCCTGCAAGTTTGAGCAACATCTATTTGTCACTCTGTTACCTGTTTACACTGATCTTTGTGAGGCATGGTTCTCATTCCTTTCTACTGAACTTCCCCTCTGTTTCTTCAGGAGTCTTGCTTTATTATCTCCTCCTTTGGAATCTGGTGATGTGGATGCATCTTATAAAAGGATATCCAAGTCTTAAATAGTGCTGAAATGCATAATGTGGGTTTAAGGTCATGGCCTTCTATTAATTTTTTCCTCCCTGGTTTTATGTAGACTTTCTTTAGAAGAAAAGTATTAATATTAAAACATGGGCAAAAATACCCAGGTTGATTTTAGACTTCAGCCAGTCTCTGCAGTGCATATTCATGATTAACACTGATGATCTGATTTTCCCTCTTTTTTTTTTTTTTTTTTTTTTAACAATAGGCATGATTAACATTCTACATGGATTGGGATTACGATTTTTAGCCCTGGGACATCACACTCCTTTCATGGTAAGAATATATGTGTATGTACTTTTCTTTAGCAAAATGACATTAAGGCATCTGCTAATTATCTGTATTTGATGGTTCTGTGCCTTTGATTTCAGCATATCGGGATGGCTCATAACTACAGGAATAGCAGTCAGGCTGTGCAGGCAGTACGGGATGCCGGGTATGAAATTTCACTGGGATTGATGCCAAAGTCAGTTGGGCCCTTAACATTTGTGTTTACAGGCACTGGTAATGTTTCTAAGGTAAGAATTCTGTCTTCAAGATGAAGTGCTATATTATTTTTGATAAAACTTCTCGGGATTTGATACTTATCAGGTTAAATGAGCTGATGGGTTCATTTTGTTTGCTTGGACTTCAGGTTTTCCTTTGCCAGTAAGAATTTTTAAGTACCCTGAACTAATGCCTTTAAGATGAGATAATGCCTGGTAAGGCTGACCGTGCTAACGTCTTACTATGAAAAGCAAGTTCAGTCTTACTGCTTCTCTCTCCTTTCCCACTTGCGTGATTTTTGTCTCCCTCTCTCCCTTCTGTTGAATCTGGGCTCACAAGGTATGTTGAATCACCCCATTAAAGTATGGGGGAAAGAATTACTTTTTCTAATACTTACTGAGTTTTCATATCATTTTTTATAGTATTGACTTGGCTTACAAGTGCTGGACTTTAGAGGTATTTTCTATGACATAGGGAAATGGCTTACCCTCGGGTTTGGCAACGAAGATCTTTCACTAGGCTTCAGCTATAAAGTGAAGTCACTGCCTATGTAAATGTATGCTTTCTGGGTAAAATGATGGCGTGTCGGAAAGGCCTGTGTTCTACAATCACAGCTCATTAGGAAGGTCATCTTTACCTTTAGAACAGCCTGGTTGGTGAAGAGTGGCTTCAGGGGTCTTCCCTAAAGAGAAACTGCTCCTCAGAGTGGCAGCAAAACCATCCGTTGTGGCTGAGTTGAGGCCTCCCAGGTCTGCCATTAGAAATAGAAATGAGGTGTTAGATTGAATTCCGCTCTGGTGTGACTCCACCTGCAGTGCTGCGTCCAGCTCTGGACCCCTCAGCATAGGAAAGACACGGGCCTGTTGGAGCGTGCCCAAGGAGGCCACAAAAATGATCCGAGGGCTGGAGCACCTCTGCTGTGAGGACAGGCTGAGAGAGTTGGGCTTGTTCAGCCTGGAGAAGAGAAGGCTGTGGGGAGACCTGATTGCGGCTTTTCAATACTTAAAGGGGACCTATAAGAAAGATGGGGACAAACTTTTTAGCAGGGCCTTACGTGCTAGGACAAGGGATAATGGTTTTAAACTAAAAGATGGTAGATATAGACTAGACATAAGGACGAAATTTTTTACAATGAGGGTGGTGAAGCACTGGAAGATGTTGCTCAGAGAGGAGGTAGAAGCCCCATCCCTGGAAACACCCAAGGTCAGGCTGGACGGGGCTCTGAGCAGCCTGATCTGGTTGCAGATGTCCCTGCTCACTGCAGGGGGTTGGACTAGATGGGCTTTAAAGGTCCTTTCCAACCTAAACTATTCTATGATTCTGTGATTGTGGGTCAGGCATGCTGCAGTAACGGGGAATGATGTAAATTCCTTGTATATAGAGCCCAGGCAGCTTTGTTTTGGATAAGTGGGTGTATGTGTGAAACAGTTTGTACATCTCTGAAGAAGTTCCCTGGCAGGACTGTTAAGTTGTGCGTGGCATTTTTATATTTGTTTTCACACACCAAATGAGCAGTGTTACACTACCTTTATATCTCTGCTTATTCTGAATGCTACTTTATGGCTTACAGGGTGCTCAAGAAATGTTCAATGCCCTCCCATGTGAGTTTGTGGAACCACACGAGTTAAAGGAAGTTTCCAGATCTGGAGGTATGCTGTGACAATAAAGTGAATGAAAATACTAGAACCCTTTTTGTCCAAGTATAACAGCTAATTTTTATTTATTTTTTTTAACCTCAGACCTCAGGAAAGTCTATGGAACAGTTTTAAGTCGTCACCATCATCTTGTAAGGAAACGTGATGGACTATATGATCCAGTAGACTATGATAAACATCCAGAACTTTACACTTCTCGCTTTAACACTGATGTGAGCACTTCTTCTGTTCTTTTATGAAAGTTTTTCCACAGAATGTTGGTAGTTACTACACTTTTGCATATCCATCGATTGAGAGAGCATTAATTTAAAACACTAGAGCAGGTGCTTTCAACTTCTTAAAGTACTAGATGAGAACATCAGGCATCTGTAACTTTCTTTGCAGATCGCACCCTACACAACTTGTTTAATTAATGGCATATACTGGGAACAACATACTCCTCGCTTGTTAAGTCGACAGGATGCTCAGAAGCTGCTGGTGCCAGTTAGATCTCCTGCTGGTGTGATGGAGGGCTGTCCTGAGTTACCACACAAGTAAGACACCTCAGTTCAATTGTAACAGTTCTGCAGCACCACGGCTAAGTCATAATGCAGTTTCACCACAGTATCTACCAAATGATTCTGTTTCTTACCTTGTTGCTCTTGCGTGTTGCACAATGCCCCGTTGATTCTGCTTTTGTTCTTTTGTGCTTTGCAGTCTTGTCACACTTTGGAGTTTTTGAAAACATCACAGTGCAAATGATTAACAGGTATTGGCTGTCTTTCTGCAAAGGTAGTTCTGCCATTGATCCTCGTGCAGAATCCAATACAAACAGTGTGACATCTGGGAGATGTACCTACCGCACCCTTATTGCTGGAAGTTTCTATGCCTGAGCAGAATTTGTTGATTAAGTTCTTCCTACCCTGTCATTTGGCTCATACAACTGTTCCTTAACACCTCCAATTTCTGCCACAGGTAGCGGAAATGCTTCACAACCCTAAATAGCTTTAAGGACAGAATGTGGAGTGCAAATCCAGGCTTAGTCTCCTTTTAGTGCTGGTGGGAGCTACCCTTCCTCTAGTAGCCCTGAGTTACAGTTCTCTGGGAGACTGGCCTGGGGATGGATTTGGGCAATGTATTCTGGTGAGAAAGCAGATCTTTTTCTCCTTTGTGCCCACCCTTGACACCTTTCTTTTTCTCACTTGACAAAGAATTTAAGTCTTAACCTTGAGTAGAGCCAGAGCTTGTGAGTTGGGCTAATGAATGCTCCACCTGCACCAGCTATGTGTGAACTGAAAGGAAGCAGCCACTTCTTTAGGTTTCCCATGATGATGAAGTTTTTCTAGTGCAAGACTGCCCGGGGACAGCCGGGGGGAATTGGTAGGTGGATAATGAATGGGAGGCATTGGCAGCACATGGAGTACAAAGAAAAAGATGTTGGATGAGTGGCTTCTCCTGGTCTTTGAGAAATTACATATGAAATATGGATCCTGTTGATGCGAAAGGAAATCTTAGGACTACAGTAGGGCCAGATTTCCATTACATTTCTGGATGTCATTGTGTTGTGTTGACTTCTAAATTGGTTAAGATAGATGAAACAACAAGTCTGATAGATCTTCTCACATTTTTTTTATTTCCTGTTCACTTATGATCTCTTCTAACTATGATTGAATAGAATATGATATGAATCATTCTATGATTCTTAGTAATTTGAATAATGCTCTATTCCTTTGTCTTTTTTGTTTAATCGTTTTAGACTTCTGGCAATATGTGACATTTCTGCAGACACTGGAGGATCGATAGAATTTATGACGGAGTGTACAACAATTGACAGTCCATTTTGTATGTATGATGCTGACCAGCATATTATTCATGACAGGTGGGAGAGCCTTTAATTTTTATTGCTTTCCTCTGTAATTTGTACAGCAAAACATTATATTGAAAAATCATGTGTTTAAAACAGTTCTGAAAGGTGATACATTCCAAGTAACAAGAAGAAGTAGTTTAGAGGAGCTGTGTTCTCTCTTTCAGTGTTGAAGGCTCTGGGATTCTGATGTGTTCCATCGACAACCTGCCAGCACAACTTCCTATAGAAGCAACAGAGTACTTTGGCGATATGCTTTTCCCATATATTGAAGAGATGGTAAGGTCTTACGTGTCCAACAAGAAGGTAGAAGACTCGGATGCTGGTCTGCTTGTTTGTTGCTTTTCTGGTCTCCTGTATACATTAAAAAGGAATCTGCTGTAGAACATAACTGACTTTGTACTTCAAAAAAGAAAAAAAGCTTTCTCAGTCTTGAGGCAATACTTTCAAAAGGCAACACATGAATGAGACATTAGTGACCTGGATGTCTTAGGGATTTGTCAAGGACACTTTCTGTAGGCAGGAAACAGGCTCTGGCAGGTGGTTTGTTCCTCCTGAACCCTTCAGTAGATGTCTAAATGTGATTTTCTTGGGGCATTCAGCAATCACTCACAATCAGACTGTTGTTTGAATTCCTGTATTTTCATAAAAGTCAAATGACGCTGATCAGGGCTAGGAGAATTTCAGATCTAGAAGATATTGGTATTGTTGCATGCATTTAAATGTTGCTTAAAATCTTGATGTTTTACTCTGGAAAAAAATATATGGAAAATACAATGACCTGATTTGACATGACGTATCTCCATAGCTGTTATCAGAAGGCTCAGAACCTCTTGAAAGCCAGAATTACTCATCTGTTGTTCGAGATGTAAGTTTTGCCATTTGGCACTCTGCTTGTCTTCCTCTGCTTTAAAATATACAGGTACCAACCCCCCTCAAAATCTGTTTTGTGTATTTCTAGGCGGTGATTGCATCCAATGGCTCACTGACAGCCAAGTATGAATATATCCAGAAACTGAGAGAGAGCAGGTAATGTTTAGCTTCTTAAAGTTTATTCGGTTCAGGATTAAACAAACAACACCAGACAAACACCAAAACAACTTCTCTGCATACTATCTCCCCTTTTGCATTTACTTACTCTAGTGTTTTGGTGGAATACTGCTATACTGCACTGTGTCTAAATGTTTCGTAGCTTGATCTTTTCCTTCTATCTTTGTGCATATTGCCTAAATCATTAACATGTGTGGCTAGAAAATTATACTGAAGTTGAGAAAGTGGTCATTTTTCACTTTCTTACGTTACAAAGACTGTTTTACCAGAGGCAGAAAACAGCCAGATGCCAGTATTATTCTGTTACTCTTTGCCCTTTTAAAATGGATATATCATACAGGCCTTTGAAAGGAATGGCTGAAAGGAAAAGGCTCGCTAATATACCTTGCATCTAGTCTCCTCTAGTATTGCTCAAGTGCTGTGCTGTATAGCATTGTTCTGTGACTGGATGTATTCAGGAGCCTCTGGGAGACTCTCAGACTTTTTATTATATTCCTGTAGCTACAGCTTTAGCTACCACTTCATCCATATCCCATCTCAGCAGTTAGCCACCAGTGGTAACATGAAAGAAGTAGGATTGAGTGGATTAAGATAACAAAAGACTAAATAACCTGGATATCCTCTTCCCTTCCTCTTGCTCCCTGATATTAATAAACACTTATAGTTTACCTACGAAAAATGTTAATTTGACAATAAGTGGGTACCTCTGTCTTCATGTTCATGGTCAATGCCAGCTGCACTGTACCTCATATAAAAGTTGAAATTGGTCTGACCACAAGCACTGCGTGCAGTATGCACTAAAAGCATAGCGTGTTGACTTTTGCGTGCCAAGCTCCTCCAATTTCCTTTGGGAACTTTGGGAGTTCTGGTTATGAACTTGTGCATGATGAAATATAGGTGGATTTTCCACCCGAAGTAACATACTGTTAGCCTCGTCTTGTGTGAACTACACTGAGAATCTGGAGACTTTGTTCCCAAGTGGGTTTTATGGGTAGATTTTTGGTATTTCTACGGGCCTGTGTTGCACGTGATGTTCATTGGTGTTGCTCATTTAGCTGTCAGAGAAGCAAGACAATAATGCTAACAGTACCCTTCTTTACTTTGCAAACTTTGGAGATGATGCAAATGAAAGCAGGGATTTTACTGCTTAAGGTGTGATGGTTTAGCGAGAGATAGGCTCTTGTTTAGAGCCTGTAGGAATTGTGTGGCTTGTGTTATTACCCTAACAAAGTGTTATGCTGTGTCTAGTTTAGTTTCTAATGGCTCTGTTTAGACCAGTTGCTTATGCCCTTTGGAAGTCCATGAACATTTCACATATAGGATAGGGTGCCATTAGAATGCAGGAACAGTTTGATGTGCTGATTTATTTTCATCTTTTCACCTACTTGCTTCATACCTGCTACTGGTTCTTCATCCACAGCTGCAACAGCATATCCCATTAACAGTGTTGACCTCGAAGTATTACTGCTATTTCCTCATAGATTAACATAACTGAATTGTTTAAACTTGTATGTAGATAATAGGCATAACCTGAAATGTTCTTTTCTGGGACTGTATAGATTCTCTCTTGATGGGTCATTTGGCAGCTCATGTTTGTGCCTGTCCTAGAGCAGACATGCTGTGTTTGATCTAAGTGCGGCCTCATTCTAGACACTGGAAAAGTTTTTAATAAATAATGATAAGAAGTTTGATTGCAAAGTCCAGAGTCTGTATTTCTTTCATATAGGAGGTCTCCCCTTCTGTCAACACTGTTGCTTCAAGCTCCTGCATGCCACTGCTGCTCACTATAAGTAAAAGGTGGAGAGGAATTCTTTCTCTTCCCTTGCCCATGAGGGTGTAGCTGTGGAAGAAGGTGTTCTATTAGAATTGATAGCAGTAGGAGGAAGGTCCTTGGGTTTGTCATAGGAAAGGATATGGTGGGGTTAAGATGAATTCTGTGAATGGATTAAATCATGATTTAACTTTTTTTAAAAAAATCAAAATTGTAAAACTTGTGTGAAGGTCATGTACAGTAGTCTAGAGTAATGATTTAGATTAGAGAGGTGATACATTGGTACATCCCATTCAGATTTAATTAATTGAAAAGAATGACTTTAAAAAAAATATAATTAAGCCTGAAAGTGGAGGAAGGGAGGATGGAATATCTGGAATTTTGGAGAGTAATTCAAGCTTTACAAATACACAGACACAGTTAGTAGGCTAGAATGTGCTTCAGACAGATGATACAGATGTCACTGCAGGGTCACTACAACCCCAGGCAATGCTACAGGCTTGGGGAGCAGTAGCTGGAAAACTGCCAGGCAGAAAAGGACCTGAGGATGTTGGTTGCCAGCTGTCTGAACATGAGCCAGCAGTGTGCCCAGGAAGGCCAACAGCATCCTGGCTTGTATCAGGAATAGTGTGGCCAGCAGGAGCAGGGAAGTGATTGTCTCACTGTAGTCAGCAGTGGTGAGGCTGCACCTCGAGTGCTGGGTTCAGTTTTGGGCGCTGCAGTATAGGAAAGACATTGAGGTGCTGGAGCATGTCCAGAGAAGGGCAATGAAGCTGGTGAAGGGTTTGAGAGCAAGTCTTAGGAGGAGTGGCTTGGGGTTGTTCAGTCTGAAGAAAAGGAAGCTGAGGGGAGACCTTATCGCTCTCTACAACTGCCTGAAAGGAGGTTGTAGGTGTGTGTCTCTTCTCCCAAGTAACAGGTGAGAGGACAAGAGGAAATGGCCACAAGTTGCGACAGAGGAAGTTTAGACTGGACATTAGGTGACATTTTTTTACTGAAAGGGTTGTCAGGCCCTGGAACAGGCTGCCCAGGGAGGCAGTTGAGTCACCATCCCTGGAGGTATTTAAAAGACGGTTAGACGAGCTGCTTAGGGACATGGTTTAGTAGTGGCCAGGCACAATTGGACTCGATGATCTTAAAGGTCCTTTCCAACCAAAAGATTCTATGATTCTTCACTCAGGGTAGTCTTTCAGCGCTATTGTTTGAGGCCTTGTTCCCCCAGATGTGCTCAAGTACTTCCTGCCATGCTTTAGGTCATGCAGTACCACTCTACATGTCATACTATGAGGGATTGCTCTGGCAGGCTGCAACACCATCCTTCATTATTATGGCAATTTTTGAACGGAAAAAACACAACTGAAAATTGACATATGGATGTCATGTGGAGCCCTGAAAAGGTCTGAACCAAACATTATTTAGTAGACAAACCGTTAGTCCTCTCCTAAGGACAATAGCTTTAAGCAAAGTGAACATGAGCTGGTCAGCTAGAGGTCAGGTTTCTTTCTGTGGCATAATCCACAATGCAATAATATATGAAACTGTCAGATGGAACTGTCTGTGGAAACTGTCAGATAAAGGGGAAATTAAGGAACTTGCTTATACGCTTAGAAGTTTCCCATAAGTCTGTATCTTTGAACATCCTACCTATTTATTGACATTTGTATTCAGGATATGGAATAAGAAAAGCCAAACCTCAGTCTCCATTAATTAGGTTAAACAATAGGGAAATGAACAGCTTCCTTTTCTTCAACAATAAAAAGTGCTTTAAGATTTTTTTTTTTCATTTGCTAAATAGTTTTTATCTGCATAGCGATGATACTCTAGACAAACAGTTTTACAATCCTGATTTAACAACTTAATGCAAATTTAAGCTAAAAGGAAAAATAATTATAAACAACCAAAATGTGTTTTCCTACTATAATTTACATATTTATGAGATCATATTTAAACAACTGCTGAACTACGTTATTCCGGTTGGCAAAAAGAAATGCAAAATCTGATGTGAATACATTTTATGTTGAAAGTCAACAGGAGAGCTACTTCTTAATTTTTTTTTAGGAGAGTAGTAGAAGCTTGGTTGAAACACTCTGTGATGGTTTTCAAATCTGAGTTCTTGTCTGCAAACAGGATTTTTTAATTGGGCATTAACTTTTATTTGACTTTTATTGACGATCATCTTATGATAGACGAGTACGAACCTACTATAACTTACCTAAAATATGCTTTCACCAGCATGGTTTAGTTACTTTAACAGTTACCCATGATGTAAAGGGAGTAAGGCAGAGCCTGGAATCCCTTTCTGACAGCCCAGCAGGACATGGACAATTTGACAGTCCTCAAGTAATCAGGCTACAGTAATTTGGCCATTGGGAAAACATACAGTGACAACTGAGGAAAAAATTGTTGAACAGCCAGTAGCAATTGCAGAGGCAGTGGAGATGTTGATGGATTTGATCGTGTTTATATTAGAGGAAAAAAACCTAGCCGTTAATGCAACAGAAGAATGGAAGCAGTACTAGACAGTGATTGCCCAGTCTTGGGTTAGATAGCCAAGAACTCAACTCCTCGTCTGAACAGAGCTCTTGGTTTGTAGGCTTACTAAAACATACGTACTCTGGTAGCTTTAGCAGCTTACAGTTTCCTTCTGTGCAGTTTTTAATTCTGCCTGTAACACCTTCTAGGGAACACGCTCAGTCGCTGAAGATGGGTAATAAGAAGAGGGTTTTATTGCTCGGATCTGGCTATGTTTCTGGCCCTGTACTTGAGTATCTCACTAGAGATACCAACATTGACATCACAGTTGGTATGTAAGACTTTGCTTGCTTTTCGTTGAAAAAAATATGTCTTATTTAAACCTGCTAACCTGGCAGAACCTTCTTCATAAGTAATAAATAGATCTGGCTCTGAGAACTGATAAAGAAAATCTTTGTTATTATGCACAGCAGAAAAGGATTCTGTAGCTTTCTGAGCATTTTGAGTTTATATAATGGATCTGAAAATTACATAGCCACATTAAAAGTTTACTGTTTGCATGTGTAACCTATAGGTAAATTAGAAGTATTTTTCCTTCTAACCTGCTTTGGGCTTGGTTTTGTAGCTAATCAGTCACTTTTGTTGGTGCTTGACTGTGTTTTCAGCTTCACACAAGAAGATGAAGCTGTTTTTATAGACATCCCTATGAGTGAAGCCTCTGCTGTTGTTATAACCAGTTCTGTGGTGGTAAACCTTCAGACCCTGACCTTCCCGTCAGCCCCGCATGCCTGCTTGTTTATTCCTCTGTTTTGGTTTTATCTAGCATATTTCAGGCTGGGCATCTCAGAGATCCTTTTCTATATCCTCAGTGTGGTGACTTTACCCTGATTCTGTGATTTCAGATTTAGAAGCCAGGCTGTATTGCCTGAAGGATACTTTGCTGGGAAGTGGTTTCCTTTAAAACATACTGTTGTATTTCTGTTGATTTTTGTTGCTGTTCTTGTTGCTTTGGTTTGGTTTTTTCCCTTCATGCTACTTTCATACTTGGCTGCTTTTGCTACCCTTTGGGGTGATAACCATAGTACTTATAACCCCTGGGAAAAGATTTACAGGAAGAAGAGGGGAACCCATCAGCACTGCCTGATGTGCTGAACAGGGAAGGATCACAGTGATGTGCAGTCCCTGCAATACAGTAGCGGTAAGGGAAAGCAGGTGAACTGGAAGATGTGTTTTGCCAAGCACTGAGGAAACATAGCAGGTGCCTCTTATCTGGGTAGCTTAAAAACACACAGTTTCTACAGTGCACACACACAGAAAAGCTCAGAAGGAAAGAGACACAAAGATGTTACTTGTCTGATATTTGACAGCAGGCAGGTAGATGAAGAAAGCATAAAATGCTCACCACAGTGCCCCATTTGGTTCCCTACTGTTAGGCTACACCACTTTAAATCCAAATTACAAAAATCTTAATAGGGAAACTTTCAAATAATCACCTTTTTCTGGTTTGATTTTGGATATGATTTTACCTAGTGCTTTTTTCTCAGCACAAGTTGATTAGTAGGGTACGGAGAATCACCCTCTGGCACTGTTTATTTCCCATTGACTTTGGAGATGCCATAAGGAAATAAGGCCCTAAGTTAGAGGCACAGATGCTTTTAATTCACTGTAAGTCTGTGCCCCACCTGCTGCCTTCATTGCCCACTTCTTTCTCCTGGCTGCGGTCCCGTTGCCGTTCTTGTGCTGGCAGCATGGTTAGCTGGGACAGGGAACCAATTCACTTTTAAGTCAGATGTGGCAAATAAAGGTTGCTTTAAGCTGGATCGCTTTTTCAGTTCCACTTATAATGGTAAGTACTGATGGCAGTAGGAGCAAGACAATAGGAAGGAACAAGTGGAGGCAGGCAGAGACTGGATTTCTCCCTTTTAGTGATAATATTAGCATAGGCAGGATTGGTAGGACTAAGCCATAGGTAAATATTGAAACTAGTCAGATTGAATCTGGGCCTTTTAGTTGTATTTCACCTAAGTAAAAGCTTAATGTTTTTATCTTTTTTATGTTAAAAATGTTGAATGATGTGAATTGTTTTAATTTTAGGCTATTAAGCTGTTCTTGACTACAAATAGGAATTCTGTTAAAATGTACTGAAACAGAGTTTTGAAAGATTTCTTTATTAACCGGATTTATTTATAAATGAATGGCTACATGGAATGAGGGATGGGGTAAGCTTTTTCTGGGCACGTGTTTGTTTACTAAATCTGTTAGTTAACTGTGTTGAACTTGCATGTTCATCAAGACCTTAAAACTAGCTGAGGTTTTCCTGTCTCACTTAAGCCAAGCACAACCTAAAAAAGAAAATGAATTTTCCTCTTTGGACTTTTTCCCCTCCTGGACTTCTAGTCAGCTTCTTGATTTTCAGTGAAGTAGTCTGAGCATTTGCGAAAATAGTTACTATGATAAATGCAGAGCTGATGTATTCAATCACTTTTTAATTTGGTCAGGTTAAAGTAGTGACCATTTCTAAAACCAGAAGAAAACATGTACTGCATAGTGACCTAAAATCAAGGAATCATAGAATGGTTAAGGCTGAAAGAGACCTTTAAGATCAAGTCCAACCTCAAACCTAGCTCTGCCAAGTCCACCACTAAACCATGTCCCTAGGCACCAGGTCTAAATGTCTTTTAAATATCTCCAGGGATTGTGAC
>JMFS01051342.1:0-18658 GCA_000699545.1 Podiceps cristatus
TCTATTTCAGTTCTCTCATTCAGTATTGCTCTCTTAAATAAGAAGCTTTAAAGAGTAGGTAAAGTGTATGACTTCAATATGTGGTATTGAAGGGCTCTGAAACAATAGCAGTACAAGACATCAAGGCTGGAAAATGACCTTAGGGTGATACATTCATGATGTAAAGCTGTTTACCTGTGTATATTTTAAGTGAAAGGTATGTTAGGCAGGTGACAGTTGACCAAAGTAAAGACATATAGAGTACAACTGACTTACCTAAGTAGAGAACATCTAGTTTCAGTTTAGATGATGTAAGTTATTGTCTGCTTTCCACTTGCCTGTCCAGGGATACAGATTTCCCTTAAATGTTGTCATATACAACAGCCCCATGAAGATTTATAGAATCTCCTAGGTAATGCAATATTTAGGCAGCTGCATCCCACCTTGAATCTTAATATAAACATTTTCATAAGGTAAGCAACAGATGAGAAGTGTGAAAAGCATTTTTAATTTGCAGTGTGAAATCTGCGTATCATTTCTACTTCTGAAATCAATATTTAATAAAGAGATTGAGTTAGCCCTACACAGTCTTTAGTACCTTTTCCTTGAAACATTCTGACTAACTTGCAGATTCTGTTGAGTAGTAATAAATAGTATTTGCTAGTATCTGGACCAGCTTGTTACCTTTGTTGGCCAGTTATCAAGTTTACATAAGCGTGCAATAGGCAGCTATCAAGAGTTTCCCTCGTACACCAAGATGGTATCCATGGTATGAAGCAAATATAAATCTGAGGTTATTGTTCTGTCTTGTCTATGTAAATTATCCTGTTTTATCAAACAATTCTTGCTTGTCAACCTTGCTTGACAACCTTGCTCTTGCTTTGAGCAACCTGGTGTAGTGGGAGGTGTCCCTGCCCCTGGCAGGGGGATTGGAACTAGATGATCTTTAAGGTCCTTTCCAACACAAACCATTCTATGGTTCTGTAAAAATTGCTGTTAGAATAGCATGCCTACTTCTGGTGCCCACATTACAGATGACAAATTTGTATTGTGACACCTATCCTCCCATTTAAAGTTTCCCTTTCTAAAATGTTTGGGGATATTTGGGATTTGAATTGAACTGTACTACTTGTTCATAGATTTATGGCTCTATATGAAACTGATTTGAAGCATGCACTGGTTGCTTGCAGAAAGCAAGCCAATGATGCACAGCTATAGAGATGTCAAGCTACCCATCGGCTTACCATCTGCATTATTTCTTTTTTGTTCTTGTTTTGGATATATTCTCTCTCCTGCCACCCCTCCCCCACCCCCTTTTTTTTTTTTTTTTAGTATAGAAATACTGACAAGATAAAAATTATACATGGTTAGGAACCTAATGCTCATAATCTCCTCCAAGAAATAAATCCCATACATACATAGTAATACCATATTTTTATGAAGTATGTGTGGGAACATCACACAAGTTGAGCTCACTGTCCATCTAGCCCAGCAGCCCATGTTGGATAGCTGCCAATAACAGGTGTCTAAAGCAACAGATAAAAGCAGAGAAGCAGTTAAAGATCCTTCCTCAAATTGCTTTTCCATCCTCTTAAAAATATTAATTTATTTTTCTGAAAATCCATATGGCTGTGGTATCTTTCTGTATTTCTGTTATGTGATATAGCTGCTACCCTTTTTTATGTACTGTTTCACCTTTTGCGGCTGTAGTTGCAGCCTTGGAAGCAATTTACTGTCCTATTGGTGGGATTACCACTGTTCGGAAATCAGCAATGTTCTTAAAGAAATATCAGTTGCCACTTACATTGCTTGTTTGGGTTTTGTTGTGTACCAATAAAGCAATTCTAACAATTCCAATGAAGTTACAATCAATTCTGCATTTCTTTTTCTTTACCTCTGGTTAACAACTGATTTAGTTTGTGCTTTCAAATTAGGAAATTATTATCTATAGTACTTAGAAATTCTGAAGGTGTTTGAATTTTAGCAGTGTTGTTTTTTCATCAGAGTATCAGATAAGAAAAAAGGCTAAACCAACAATTTACCAGAGAATTTGTTAACTGGGTGCCATAGCTCTTCATATCCTACTCTCCTATCATTCTTACATATTCCATCCTCTAATCTTTGGCCTTCAGTAATGAATAATCTTACGGTGCAGATTTTTCAGGGTGAACTTGATAGTCGTGTTGAACTTACCTCTCATTAGGTCCTACTGTGGTTTTCTAATTGCGTTTGTCGTGTGGTTTTTTTGGAGTGGAAATCTCTTTTCAAAGAAACAAAAAAACCTGCAGATTGTGGTAGTTATGACTGAATTTACAGTTTGGCTATATTTTAGGCATTTTTTAAAAGGTAAGCTCTTGTTCTTTCTGATGGCATCAAATGTACTAGAGTGAACTGGTGTATTGCTGCTACAATGAACAGGAGAGACATGCAGCAATTCAGGATAGAAAGACAAATGAGTATCTCTAGAAATACATTCTGACATGGATTGGTCTGTTGTATTCAAAGGCAAATTAAATTACCAGAAGAATTTGAGTTGGAATCATTTTATACAGTGTTCTACATTTTCAAGCAGTGTACACTGGCTAAGTAGTGTTTGTTCTCTTCACAGATCACTGATATTGAAAAAATTAACATAAAGTAATATGAAGTTTTCTGATAATGTAGGGAACAGTCAATAAAGAAAGGAAGGAGAAAAAATTCAGAATTACTTTAATAAACCAGAAGTGTGATAGTTAAATGGCCCATTAAATTCATTGTATAGGAATCTAAAATAATGAGACCATTGACAAAACCTTAGCGGATATAATGGGCCCTCAGTGGCTATATGGTACAAAACAGTGAGTTTGTGAAATGTGGAATAATGGTGGATAAAAGTCTTAAAATTTGGAATGATGCCTTGTGTGTCCAATTTTGGAACACACAGGCTTCAGAAAGGAGACGAGACAATTTTAAGATTGTGCAGATCACTTGTAAGGTTGCAAAATTAGTATTCTACACTTTTGTTCCTTTATTTTTCTTTATTAAGAGGAGCATTAAGTAAATGAAGCAAAAGGCAATGTATAGCTTTCAGTAACTCCAGTATAATTTGGAGGATGAGTATGTGAAGTATAATTTTGGAATGTGATGTTTAAGAATTTTTAATTTATACCTCATTTAAGTTTGCTGTGGAGGTAATTTAATCTGATATTATGGAGCTATCTCAGATAATGATGAAAAAAAGTAGAGGTTATAATTTGGCAATCTGTGATGGCAAAATAGAATGTGTAGGCATGTGCCAGAGCTTTGCCACTTTTGAGTGCGCAATGTGCATGGTTTTAGGTTAATGTTGTGTTGTTATATTTGTATCATCTAGTGCAAAAAGTAGTTTCATTTTTTGTGTGTGTATACTTATATACATATTTAAATTCATAAAGCTACATTAATAGTAAAGAGTGAGGTAGTCTTAAATCTCAGTCATTGAAGTAAACTGCTACTTGTTGTATACTTTGATGGCATATTTAAGTTTCTTTGAGGTCTACAGAGCTTGTGTTGGTCTCCTGCCAGTGAGGACTCTTTAAAGGAAGCATCAAGCATTCTTCATTATTTGACCCTTATCCCCCTAAAAGTTCACTAAGAGCCAGTTTCTCTCTTCCTGCTTGAATGTTGCAACTAGCTACTGCATCTTCCAATTCCAAGGTTTCTTTGTGGTTGTAGACTGAAGATCATTGTTTTTTCTCTCAGCTGTAAGTGTAGGTATTCTTCTGCCTCCAAGAGACCTGTCTGGTTATGGCATTAGGCCTTCCCTCCCCTCTTTTTCCCTGCCTACTTCTTTCATCTATTGGTATATAGGAGACAAATGATTATAGGGAAAATGTGTCTTCATATTTGAATTGTCTTTTTCCTCATCCCAGCTCTTTGAGTTTGTGTAAGAGACCATAGAGACTTTGTAGATTATTGAACTGTGGTATAATAACTTGTGTATGATAGCACTGTAACATCAAAAAAAGACTTAAAACAGGAAGAATGCAGTTTGTGATCCCCTCTTCCTTAAGATGCAGGCTGGATTTGGGATTATGGATATTTTAATTTAGATGCATTCTGTACTTTAAAGAAACACTTAAGTTTGAACAAAATAAATCATCTTCATAAATATTGTTAGGAAGAAAATGCAAATTGTACTTTCCCAGGCAATAATTACCTGTTTGAAATGAGCAGGCTGGTGGCTGTACATGAGCACCAATAGCAGTACATAGATACTTAGACTTGCACCTTCCAAACATGGGCTTGGAGAATGGAGTGATACATGGTTAATAACTTTAGTTTTTCCCTTAGTGTCAAGTTAGATAATGCCAAAAAAGAAGCAAACAATATTTTTAAGTTTGGAAACAAATGTTTACCAGCTGTAGCCTCTTTACTGCTGCCCCTGTGGGATGAGTTGACCTCAGCCAGTAACTAAACCTCCACCGGCTGCTTGCTTATTCTTGCATGGGCCCTCCTTTCCCCTCGGCAGGATTTGGGAGAGAACAGGAGGAGCAAAAGCAAGGCAAAACTCATGGGTTAAGACAAAACCAGCTCAATAAGTGAAGTAAAAAAAAAAAAAAAAAAAAAAAAAAAAGTGATGCAAAGGCAGTCACTCACTACCTCACACAAAGCAAATTGATGCCCGGCCAAGTCTCTCAGCAGCAGCCACCTTGGAAAGACTCTCTCACGGTTGACCATGATGTTGTGTACATGGAATATTGCTTTGGTCAATTTGGTTTAGCTGTCCCAGCTGTGTCCCCTCCTATCCTCTTGCCTACCTCTAGCCCACTTGCTAGGAGGGCAGAGTGAGAAACAGAGAAAGCTTTTGTTTTGGGTTAGTTCTGTGACTAACTGATGCTGTGTGAGCACTGTTTAGCAATAGCTGAAACATTGGTGTGTTACCAACACTGTTTCGGATGTAAATCTAAACGCCATGCTGCTGTGATGAAAAGGAACTCCGTCCCAGCCACACTCGGCACTCCATGTTGTCAGTTCGTATTTTGCATTAATTAAAGCTAAATGAAATTCCTGATGCTTTGAGTACTTTGTGTTGCCAGACTTCTGCCTCTTCCTTGCTTCTTCCATGTTTGCTTCCACTACCATCCTGCTAGGAAGCCTGCTGTGAGACAGGACTTTCACATAATTTGCCTTCATTCTGTCTATCCAAAACTCAGGTCATGAGTCAATAGTCTGTTCAATAACAGATCGTAGCTATCTGTTCCTGGCTCCAGTTGGAGATGGAACCTGGGGTAGATTGTTCCATGGGGCAGGGGTTAGTTGCCTAAATACAATGGCATGTATTTTAAGAACAGTAACATATACGTAAATGGAAGTGTTTGAATGCACAGGAAATCTAATGGAATAAATACAAGATAGATTCATTTGAAATTTCAAAGCAAAGACATTTGGAATAGTTTTTAACAAAGAAAATAGGAAAGGTCTATATGGCATAAGTAATGGAAACATCAGTGGGTTCTCAGTCCTGACAAGGACCATGCATTTTGAGGATAGAAAAGAGGTACTTTTCATTGAATCTGTACTCAGTTTTCCATGAGAAACCCTTAGGGTCACAGGGACGCTGAAAAAAATTATTTTCAATGGCTCATGCCAGCCTTAGCAAACATGCAAGCTGTGTGAATTTTTTTATTTAATTCCATTTCAATGGCAATACTAGTGATCAAAAAGAATTCTGAAAAACAGGTGACATCATCACAGCATGGTTTTGAAGTGCATTGCTAAAATCATTATTTTATGACAACAATCACCCTTGTGTGGAAACATGATCTGTTTCCAGTGCATTAAAAGCAAAATTAACACGTAGTTCATAATGGAATTTTCCTTGTTACTTGCTGAAAATCAAGACTAAAATTAAACAAAAAAACCCTACAACAAAAAGCCAGCAAACAAAACCAACAAAAAATACGTGTGATTTTTTTTTTTTTTCCTTTAGCTGTTTACTTCCTCTCCTTCTGGTTTTCATATTTTTGTTAAAGTTCAGTGATCTGTAATTTTTTTTTTTTTAAGCACAAGCATCACCTCTATTAATGAATAGGGACTCATTAGCCCTGTTCTGAGAAGTTCCAGTCTCCCATATTTAGCACTGTATTTTCTAGGAATAGAATGGTTGTGGTAGTTTTTAGTAATTGAGAAAGAGTGGAATCTTAACTATGGAATATCACTGCTGCAACACTGAACTCACTTTTCTTTGGGGAACTACTGAAAAAAAAAAAAAAAAAAACCAACAAAAAAAACCAGCTTGTGACTGGTAATGGGCAAGGAGGACTCTTTCTGTGGTTTCATAGAATCATAGAATAATCCAGGCTGGAAGGGACCTCTAAAGACCATCTAGTCCAACCCCTCTGCTCTGAGCAGGGCCATTTGCAATTAGATCACGTTGCCCAGAGCCACATCCAACCTGGCCTTGAATGTTTCCAGGGATGGGGCGTCTGCCACTTCTCTGGGCAACCTGTTCCAGTGCTTCACCACCTGCATTGTAAAGAATTTCTTCCTTCTATCTAGTCTGTATCTCCCCTCTTACAGTTTAAAACTGTTCACCCTTGTCCTGTCACTACAGGCCCTGCTAAAGAGTTTTCCTTATCTTTCTTATAGGCCCCTTTTAAGTACTGAAAGGCTGCAATAAGGTCTCACTGGAGCCTTCTCTTATCTAGGCTGGACAAGCCCAACTTTCTCAGACTGTCTTCAGAGGAGAGGTGCTCCAGCCTTTTGAGCATTTTTGTGGCCCTCCTCTGGACTTTCTCCAACAGATCCATGTCTGTCTTGTGCTGAGGGCCCCAGAGCTAGAAGCATTGTTCTAGGTGGGGTCTCACCAGAGTAGAGGGAGCAGAGGGGCAGAATCACCTCCCTCAACCTGCTGGCCACGCTTCTTTGGATGCAGCCCAGGAGATGGTTGGCCTTCTGGGCTGCGAGTGCAGATTGCCAGCTTATGTCCAACTTCTCGTCCTTCTCGGCAGGGCTGCTCTCAATCCTTTCTTCCCCCAGCCTGTATTGATACTGGGGGTTGCTTAGACCCAGGTGAAGGACCTGGGCCCACTCTGGAGCCTGTCCAGGTCCCTTTGGATGGCATCCCATTCTTCAGTCATGTCCACTGCACCACTCAGCTTGGTGTCATCCACAAACTTGCTGAGGGTGCACTCGGTCCCGTCATCTAAGTTATTGATGAAGGTGTTAGAGTACTGGTCCCAATATAGACCCCTGAGGGACACCACTCATTTCCATCTCGATATTGAGCCATTAACTTCTACCCTCTGGATGTGTCCATCCAGACAGTTCCTCACCCACCGAACAGTCCACCTGCCAAATCCATATCTCTGTAATTTAGCGAGAAGGATGTTGTGGGGGACTGTGTCAAAGGTCTTACAGAAGTCCAGATAGACGACAGAAGCTCTTCCCTTTTTCACTGATTTAGTTGCTTCATCATAGAAGGCCACTAGGTTGGTCAGGCAGGACTTGCCCTTGGTGAAGCCATGTTGGCTGTCTCCAATCTCCTACCTGGCCTCCATGTGCTTAGCTTCTAGGATGATCTGTTCCATGACCTTCCCAGGAACAGAAGTGAGACTGACAGGTCCGTAGTTGCCTGGGTCGTCCTTCCTACGCTTTTTGAAAATGGGCACAATGCTTCCCTTTTTCCAGTCACCAGGGACCTCACCTGACTGCCACGACTTTTCAAATATCCCAGAGAGCGGTTTGGCAACTACATCAGCCAATTCCCTCAGGACTCTGGGATGCATCTCATCACATCCTATAGGCTTATGAATGTTCAGGTTCCTGAAAATCAAAGCCAATAATTGGCTTTGTCAGCCAAAGCATGCATGTTTTGTCCTTGTAGGAATTATACATCCAGATTCAGAGGAGATTTGACCCAAGCCCTAAAATGCTTGGAACTTTCAGATGTGACAGTAAGCTGAATTGAAGAGAAGTTGGCTGGTAGAGAGGATCTGAGCACGTGGAGTGTTTGACTATTTTGTGTGGCAGCCATTTCAGTGATACCAAATACATACTAACCCCGTTTGTGGCTGTAACAATTCTGCAGTAATTGTTTTGGGTTTTGGTTGTGGGGGTGTTTTGTGTGTGTGTGTGTGTGTGTGTGTATGTTTTTTTTTTTTTTTTAAAGCTGTTGCTTAAAGTTGCCTCCTCATAATGGAGATGGAGTGGGAGTGGACTTGTTAAGACTTCGATTACTTATTTAGAATCAGAGTCATTTAGGTTGGAAAAGTTCCTTAAAATCATCAAGTCTAACCGTGAAAGTCATACTCTTACATTATTCTGATCCTATCTATAATTCTATGAAACCACAGAAAGAGTCCTCCTTTCTTTTGAACTTAAGTAGTGCCATCCATATGTTCTATGAAGTATCTTAGATCAGAAAAAAAAAACAAAACCCTGATGAAAAATGACTACTGAAAATGAGGAGAACTTAGGTAGCAGTAAAGTGTCTAAGGTAGCATTGAAGCACCTAAGGTCAGAAAAAAGCTGAATGAAAGTACAGGAGGTCTGAGGTAGCAGAACAGAATGTCATCTTCCATGTAGTGAATGATACATTGACATAACAGAAATATGGCAAACCAGCTATTTCATTTAATTGAAACTGCAAAAAAATTTCCTTCATATATCAGCATTGTTTGACTAGTATGGCAGGAGCTGGGCATGATATGCAAAGGAATTTCACAGTGGGCTCTTCATTAGTAGTGCCCTTAGCAATGTTAGTTGGACTCCTTAGAGTACAAGGATTGATATTGCTGATTTTTAAAAAGCCTTTCTAAGGTAACTGAATATTCTCATCCTGACACATGTCGAACTCTTCTAATGCTTTTGGCCTTAGATCTTTGCAGTGAACATAGATAACTTGTGATTTACTTTGGAATGTCTGTCCAAATTCTGCTTTGTCAAGTATTTTTAATAATGTAACCTCTTTTAAAACTTGACAGTCTCTAAATTTTCATATACTGTTCCTGAAATGTGACAAGTAGACCCACAGAGAATGTTCAAGGAATGAGAAACAATGTTCTTGATTGATAATTTTAATGCCAGAAAAAAAAAAAAAAATCAGTATTTACTTATTCTAATTTCCTGTGTTACATAGGCCAAGTAATTTTACTACTGATCCCTGAAAAAATAAGTGATTCCTTAATACTCTTGTCTGATTTACAGATATCAGGCTGATCCTGATAGCCTGATCCTGGTATCCTTGTGACTTTATATAAAAAAGTTATAAAGCATTCAGAAATTATCAAGTGCTTAAACTTTCAATACCTGATACCTGAATTGGTCATTTTGTCGATACGCAGTCTGATACAGGCTGTAACTACCTGCTCGTATCTTTTACCTATCAAGTGAAAGGGATTTTCTATGGACTGGAGCTGAACCACGCTTATCTTTTGAAGGACTTTGACTCCCTATCCTAGTGTTTTAGTTGTGTTTTAGAGTACAGAACAGGTACTGAATAAAGCACAGACCTGCAGAAAGAAAAAGGAGGGACTTCCGGTGAAGGTAGTTGATACTTCATTTCATGTGTACTGAAATGTAATCTATTGTTTCCTTGTTTATTTCTTAGTAAGCACCTCACTCTTTGAATATTCAGGCTTTCTAACTTGAAGGAAATAGTAACGTTCTGAGTGTAATTTAAAGAAGTTAATTGAAGTAAGTGTTTTGCATAAAAGCAGCTATTAAATGTCTTGTGAAGCAGAAGTAATGGATCAGTAATGTAGCATTGTCGTGTCAATGAAACATACACTTGGTTCTCATACCTGAAGAGAATGTTACACTTACAAGCCTGGCTCTAACCTCATTGAAAGGTTTTACGAGCTCCCAAATTAACTTTGTGTCTGTGACACTCAGAGAAAGGTTGCATATCCCAAGAGTGAGTATACTCGTAAATCAGTTTAAATTCTTAAATGTGATGCTACTTTAAATACAAGGCAACTGATTAATCTGGCACGTTTTGCTGCAGAATAAACTGCAGAGGCTAAATGTAAAGTTTCAGTGAAGTTTCTTTCATGCAAGTTGTCATAGTAAATTACAAATTTAATAACGCAACTGAACATGGCCCTGAGCAACCTGCTCTGGTTGACCCTGCTTTGGAGCGTGGGTGGAACTAGACAGTATTCAGAGGTTCCTGCCAACTTGGACTTTTTCATTCTTGGATTCTGTGAAATGCAGATTCTGAGAGTTCACTGAATGAACAGATGAAGCTATCGATCATTTTCAAGTTTACATCTTACAGTAGCCTGTTGATAAATCCTTAAATGTCTTCTGTAAGGGTTTTTTTTTTTGAGTTTGTGGTTTGTTTTGTTTGGTGTTGTGTGTGTGGTTTTTTTTTTTTCTTTTGGTTGTTGTTTGGGGGGGGAGTTGTTGTTGTTTTTGGTTTTTGTTTGTTAACAAAGGCATTCTGGTATGTCCCAGCTACAGGGATAGCATGCAACTCTTGTTTAAATAAAGTAGTGTTCTATTGCAACTCCAATGACAGCAGTGCAGGTGTATGTTACACACACACACACACACACACTTAAAAAAATATACTTTTGGTTTCTGTTCAGGGTTCCCTTCTTGCAGATTTGAATTGTTCAAGATGAAGTAATGTCATCCTCATTTTTACTCAGGATTATATTTAGATATTTTTGTTCCCATGATAGTTTGTTCTGTTGTCTCAGTAGGATTTGAATATTCTGTTTCTTCATTGTCTTGTCTTTATATTTCTTCTGGCCATTCTGGTTTTGTGTGTTTAGCAGAATCTTTCTTATAGCTGGATAGTATGTACTGTGTCTGTTGTGTAACAATGCATTTCAAGTTGGGGCAAACACAAAGTTTATTTCTGCTATGTCTGCATCTATTTATACTTCCAGAAAAATAGCATGAAACTTAATCTATTTTGATTAAATGGCGAATTATTGTATGACTAGAAATTCAGTGGTAGTAATGCACCAGTTTAGATTTACTGAGTTTCAAATACAAATGTGGTGTTTTCTTCTGAAGAGGGGTTATAAAATAGATGTTTAATATTACCTAAAAAGCAGCATTTCCTCTTCATGCTTAAAATTACTTTCCTTTAGATGATGGCAGTTGCTTATGTGAACCTTAATTTGTTTATTCTGCTTCATTTTCATATTAATATTTTTTTCTAGAAAAATATTTTCTAGTTAAATATGTTTACAAAGTAAAATGCAGCTTATTTAAAACAAATGAAACACAACACTACCTTCACAGAGGGACATAGATAAGTATTTTTCTTTAATTCCTACACTAGTCATGTTGCTAGTGTATGTGTGTGTATCTCTGTGTACCTTGTAACAAAACTGCCTAATCTGTCATATTTTACTGTGGAATTATGTAAACAGGTTGAAAGAAAAGCTTCTTTGTGTAAGTATAATGAAGATATGTATGGATTTTGGTACTTCATTCTTAAACAGGACTTAACTGATTTCAGTATAGTTCTGGAAAATAACTGGCTTAATACCTTATGAGAAGGTAGATAAGAAAGCAATTTCCTAAATTTGTGTGTAAGTGCATGCATGTACATGTTAAGCCATCAAGCTGTTTTGCAAATACAGTTGTTTTCACTGACCATTTTAGACACATTTTCTACTTCCTAGTTAAAAAACCAAAAAACCCAAACCTCCCCCAAAACCAAAAAAATAACAGAAGACCCCCTATCAAACAAAACCCAACAAAACCAACCAAAACAAAACATGCCATTATAAAATTGATATATTATTCTAAAATACGTTGCTTGCTTGTAAGTACTGCAGTGCTTTAGTGAAGGTTTGTTTCTTGCTGTTGGCAGTAGTATAGAGAGTAGTCTGAATTTAGATATCTGTAAGTAGTATTCCTAATGTTTCAGTATAAGTAGGAAAGCTGCAACGAGGCTAATGATACGGGTAGTGGGAGGATAGGAACTGAAAAACACTTTTCCCCTGTACGTTCTTCTTCAGAATCTGGAACTGAATACTCTAGCTCTGAGACAATGAATTCCTTAATATCAGCCAAAGCTGTTCAGATACTAAATCTGTAAGCAGATGTACATACAAATTGAGGGGCTGGTATTGTTTTTTCTTCCTCCTTCATTGTAAGCCAAAGCAAGTGAGGTCCAGTCCCTCTTACTGTCTTTGTTGTCATGTGAAGAGTTAAGATGACTTAGTATAAAGAGGCTTGGGGTAAAAAGCCAAAGGAGTGTTAGTAATACGGGAGTCTCCTCAACAGGGTATCACGGTTAAGTTCAACATGGGAATGGGTTCTGGAGGGTGACAAAAGAACTGGTTTGCAGATGGATGCAGCATCCTGACAGGGCTGTAAGCAGTGCTGTCAAGCCAGAAAGGACAAGGTGAACTGGAACATGTGGATCACATTAGCAATTGGCCTGCCACCTGTATTCTACTCGATGGAATGAGTAATCCCTGTGAAAATTGATTAAAGGAGATAGATTTGAAGATAAGCACTATAACTTAAGAGTTTTATATTACTGCTCATCAGCATGGTCCCTGAATGCCTTTCATGTAATATTGAAAGGTTTTCAGAAGCCCCTGGAAACATTCAATATGAATCTCTGCTGGGGCTGTCAGATGTCATTCTGTATCAGAGCACACCACTAAACATCGTATTAGCTCAGCAGATTTAGTTTTCCCTTTGAATGCCTTAATCTCCATTTTTCAGAATTCTCGTTAAAATAATTTTTGAACACTCTTGCTTCCTTTTGATGTGCCATGTTTCATTTTTAAAAGAAGTTTTGTTTAGGAAAGATTGAAGTAATATATATATATAATTAATTTTAAAACCAGTTTTATTTTAAAACTCATCAGCTGATTTACAAAGTTTAAGTCTTGTAATGCATATTATTAACAATTATGGCCTATACCTTGTAAGTATTGAGTTACAAGTGTCATCAGAATCAATACAAGTGTCATCAGTTACAAGAATAATCAGGATTTGAGTTGTTTCTAATGGTTGGAAGTGCCTGTGCATCTTACCATGATTACCATGTTTTTGAGACCAGTTTGAGCCGGCAGTGTCCAAATAGGTGGCATATATAGTACAGCTGAATAGTGACCTGTTGAGCATCAAGTTTATTTAATGACTCTGATATAGTTTACATAATTTTTTAACATAAATAAGACATGCAGAACAAATTTTAGTCAGTAGTCACTGAATTGCATTGATCCAATAATCATGCATTTATAAAAACTCAGTGGTCCAGTGCAATGCCAGGCACCCAGGAAGCTTTCTGAGCTTTTGTAGTTCATGGTATTAGGGGATTTAGACCACTGACACACTTCATGAACATAGTTACAATAAATTTAGACTAAGGGGTTTGTTGCCTGTGGGAACTGTTTTCATAATCCCAGAGTACTGAAGAAGAGAGATGCTGTGGCACGGCAGTCAATTGCTTGGAGATTGGGGGCGGGATACGATGGCTAAGGCAGCAGCAGATCCAAGGAATGGCCTAGGGACCAGAGGAAGGGGCAGCTAAAAAGGTGTAATGAATTTCTACTGTGTGTTTCAGAATCCAGTTATGGTCTGATCCTAACCAGAAATAAACATGCCGTATATAGACTTAATTGTGACTAATTTCTGTGATGCTAAACTAGCTTTATTGTCAGGAAGAACAGTATGGGATTTACCATTTGATCTGGGACAATAGTTCATCTAGTTTCTGTAAGTCAAGAGACTTGTGAGAAGAAGGTTGCACGAAGCCCTGAAATAAATGCATTTAAAGACTAATTTTATTTTTTTTTTCTAAGAGATATCATTTTAACTTTCATTTGGCAGTTATGCATATAAAACTGGAAAATGGAGGTTTAGCCCTTATTGGGGCTTACTGTTGTGATCCATCACCAAAGAGTGTATTTCACTGATGGCATCCAATGAGTCCTTGGCTTTAATGACAGCTATAAGGAGGTTGAGTGATTTAAAAAAGTTTCCACAGATGGAGAAACGAAATGGGTCAGGATATGAACTTCTAATTCAAAAGATACCAAGTTTACAGGGTATCAGAGATTTTAAATTACCAATGAGTAATTTGGTACGGTAAACTGTACCTTATCTAGAGATTGTGATACTGAAAACTTTTGAATTTAAGTCATAGAGGTCAGTATTTCTGTTGTCCGCATAAGTAAGCTACAGTCCCATTACAGAGAATATTCTCAAAGGCAGATTAAAGATTCAAGTGTGCAATACTAGTTGGTGGCATTCATAATAAATAAACCTGGAACAGCTTCTTTCAGAGGTTTTTGCATTGCCAAGGTGCATTAATTTACAGGGATGTGTCCATCCAATACTGAGTGTATGGAAAGACACAGAAATAGATGGAGGAAATGCTCTTATCCTTATGGAGGAATTAGGAGTAAAATGACACTGAGTATTGTGTATTTTGGATTAGATATGAATAGTTGTTCAAATAGTCTCATATATATTGTGGATTTTGACCCAGAAATGAAGGAAACATTTTGACTCCAAATGCAGTTATTAAAAGAGCAATACTGTATGTATTCCAGTAATGTGATTTAGATAATTTTAAGTATTTGTCATGGTAGTGTCTTTCAGAAGTTAGCATTTGGAACAGACATAGTAAGAAACATCAGTCTTACCTTTAGACAGTGTAACAAAACGAGAAGGAAAATAACATTATATTACTGCTTTCTAGCATATTTGTCTCCTCAAACTATGTGTTGTCACTACTTTACAAAAGACATTTTTTCTCCACATGCTAACTGTTCGAATACTTATTTTAGCTTTGTTTCTTCTGATTTTGAACAGAATCTGTAGTTTTAGCAGGTAACTGAATTAGACAATAAATGACTAGAAAATCTTGAAATTCTTGAAACTGGAAATCATACTGCTAGTGTTCAGTAGGCCTCGTGGATAGGATGTGCTGAATCTATTGCCTTTCAGTGTTGTTGGGTGTTGAATATTTTTCATAGTTATTACTTATTTTGATAGTAAAGAATTCTGCATAGATTTTCACATTTTTCTCAGCAGCAACTCTGTGTGGATGCTCAGTGTTAGATGAAACTTAATGAATTCTTGTGATGAAGGAGGATCTTGATGGGGGATATTTGTCCCCGCCTTTCTTCATTGTCTTAATACTGTCTGTTTGGACTGCAGCATTCTGTTTCAATTCAACGTGAAAATCTTGCTTTCTTCCTGAAGTGTCTTGAATAAAAGCTGTCTTCTGGAGCTTTGATACAGCTTTAACAAAAGACCTAAAAGCTCACTGAATACCATCAGCTATGTACTTCACAAATGCTAGAAACTGAAACATCAGAAATAGCAGTTCATATCTGTGAATCAAATAATAGGAAATCCACTTTTATTGTTTTGAAATCAGGTGCTCTTTGACACCTTCAACTATGTCATTAATACAGCACAGAGCTGTTATTTCGGAAAGGCACTGTTCCCAATTTTATGCCTGCCCTAAGCCCTGAAACAGTTGAAACCGTGTCTGTCATACAAGCGAGGATAAGATCTTTCTATTGTGGTATATGTTTTATGCTATGTTGCAGTTACGGTATTTGCCATGGAAGTACACAGGTTGATGATTCCAGTTCAGCTAATCATATCTTTTCAAGGCTTTCCTTCTTACTACATCCTCTTGCTTCCCAGTTCTTCCAAACCTCCTCATGTGTGCAGACCCTCATGCTTCTTTACAGATAACCGACCCAAGAATGAAACAGTTATCACAACTTAATGTTAAAGAGGAGCTTCAGTGCAATTGCCCAGTTAGAACTACACTCAGCTTGCAAGACTATACACTGTACTGACTGGTTGTGAGTATTTGTTAACATCATCTCCCTCCGCAGTGTGAATCCGGTGCCTGGTAGTATTCTTTGCACAAAGGCATTTTCTTTCACGCTACAGATTAATATATAGTGCTGTATTTGGAGACTCTTACACATTTCCTGCTTATTTTTAGAGACTCATTGGAGAAGGAGTGTCTCCTTTTCTTGAAATATTTCTGTCTTTTCCATTTGGCTATTGACTCCGTGTCGTGTCAGCAAGGGCTGAAAATATTATTGCAAATTTGAGGAAAATCCTGAGGTTATTCCTTTGGAAATACTATTAGAGGGGTTAAGTGTGTGTGTGTGTGTTTTAATAATGGCAATAATCTGATTCACATACATGGAGAAAAAATGAACTGGAATGGAAGAATGCAAGAAATGAGTTGGACTTTACACTGTTCCTACCAGCAATCTAGTTATATTTAGAGCATTGAGAAAAGTTTGAGACCTGAAGGTCTGTTTTTCCAGGCTGGGCAGTGTGAACAGTTATGGGAGATTTTTTGTCAATAGAAATCTAACATTTCGTCTTGAATCAAGTCTATTGTAAAATGATTTAATGTAAAAATGAGATGGCTACCTGAATATGATGAAAGAAGTCGTCCGTATTCAGGAAAGTTTGGAAGAACAACCACCCCATTACAGTTTGGAAATACAGGCTTTTCTTTATTGAATAGATTTCATCATAAAAGGCAATCAAGACCTTTCTGTATCTTGAGTAGAAATCTGTAATAAAGGTGTAGTTAGCATCATAGAACAGTTCTCCGCTTAATCTTGCTCTTTTTTAAGTATTGTCATTGAAGTAAGATACTTCAGCAAGATAGATGGTCAGTTTTGGCCAATGTCTTTTGGAACATAAGAAAAAGCATTAATATGTTTGTATTTCATAGAATAGTTTGGGATGGCAAGGACCTCTAAAGGTCGTCTAGTCCAGGCCCCCTGCCATGAGCAGGGACATCTTCAACTAGATCAGGCTGCTCAGACCCCCCATCCAGCCTGACCTTGAATGTTTCCAGGGATGGGGCTTCTACCACCTCTCTGGGCAACCTGTGCCAGTGCTTCACCACCTTCATCGTAAAAAATTTCTTCCTTATGTCTAGTCTGAATCTCCCCTCTTTTAGTTTAAAATCGTTACCCCTTGTTCTATCAGTACAGGTGTATTTGTTGTGCTTGTGTTCTTTCATAGGTTGTTTTATTGTTAGCTAAGCAGGAATAGTCAGTAGCTACCCTATGAAAGCTTCACACAGGGAAGTGCTTTATTAAAAAAAAATTATTGGGCAATGACTTTGAATATGTTAGGTGTGGCTGGAAATTATGCTTGTCAATGCTGATACACTATAACAACTCAGAAATTGGCAGGGTATTCACGGGCTCAGCTTCAGTGTTTAAGCTATGCTGTAGGAGAAAAGCTGTCTTGAGTATAAATTGGGGCCTGGCAGGCAAAAAGTAGAGATTTTTTTTTTTTTTTGTAATCTGTAAATTTTAATCAGAGCATAACAGACTTGTTTTATAGATTGTGATCTGCATTTATGTGCTATTTGTATTTTTTAACCCCAAATTGGAAATTTGTTGCAATATTGAATGTCCACTTTAATAGAATAAATAAGGATGGGCTAGTTATTTTTGCCTATTGTCTCTTAAGAAATGTTTGTAACATACTTGTAAAGTGTTTGCATGAGAAGAGGATGAGAAATGGGATGGTTCAGCCTTAAAAAGTGGAGAGTTAGGCAAATCCTTTTGCTGTTTTCAACTGCCTTTTGTGGTAGTATAGAGAAGATGGAGCCAAACTGTTCTCCTCCCTGATGTGCAGGTACAGGGTTAGAGGTGGAGGACATGTTACAACATGGGAAATCCTAATTAAGTAGACGGAGTTGGAATCCCCATTCCTAGAGGCACTCAAAGCTTGACTGGGCATGACTGTCTAATTGGACATGCTGTAAGCAGGGATTAGGCTAGATGACCACCAGTCATCATCAGTTGTTTCCATCCTAGATTATTTTATGATTATAAGGAAAATTAGAATCAAATAAGAGACTTTGTTACGCTTATGAAGCCTAACTTATAAGGAAACTATTAAAACTCGATTCACTGAACAGTTTGTGAAAATGTTTTGTGTAATTCCTGAATGTAAATTGGAAGCTTTACGTATTAGATCTCGTACTGTTCTGCTGAGGATATTTACAAGATGTTCTGTCTTTTCCTAGCTTGTTTGACCAGAAAAGCATAGGAAATATTTGAGGGAATATGATACAACACAAGTGATACCTAATTATCGTAGTTAAATTGTAGAACATTTTTTAGAAAAATGATGTGTATTTATGTATACATTAAACACATGTACATAGATACTGGTTTACAAATTCAGAAATTGTTGTTAAGTGTCATTATAAAACTGGGAAACTTGCTTTTAGTCTCTAGTTAAAAATAATATAGAGCGTAGGATAGACAAATGGTTATATCTTACAAAGGTGGTTTTCTGTTCATGCCATTTGGCAGCAGTAAGTATTGTTATTTAAATTTTTTTGTGGAAAACCTATAATTTTATTAAATCACAGTTTCATGATTTTTTTTCTAACTACAATTACCAACAAAAATGCATTGAAAAAAACTTTTATGTCATTGCTAGGTTTCTGTTCAGGGCATTTTGGTTCAAGTTTCCTATCTGTTATGGCTTATCTTACTGTCTCACTTTATTTGTTGCAGAGTGGTTTTGATACAGAAAAGATATCTGTTTCTGTGTGTTGATCATAATAGCAAATAGTAGACTACTTCTGTCACTTTTCTTATATCAGTACATTTCCGCAGCAGGGCAGCTTACAGAGTATTCCTTTCCCCCGAGCCTTTTAACTGTTTTATCTCTGCTACTGAGGTAGCTGATTTCCTCCCTTCCCCCCCCC
>KL267545.1:851-11593 GCA_000699545.1 Podiceps cristatus
ATTTTGGAGATGCAGAGCTTATTTACCACTTCTCTCTTAAACTTTTACTTCCAAAGTGTCCTGATTTTGGCTGGGATAGCATTAATTTTCTTCCGAGTAGCTAGCACAGTGCTGTGTTTTGGATTTAGTATGAGAATAATGATGATAACACACCGATGTTTTCACTTGTTGCTAAGTAGTTGTAGTGCTCATACTAAGCCAAGGACTTTTCAGCCCCCCACGCTCTGCCAGGGAGGAGGTGCACAGGAAGCCGGGAGGGGACACAGCCGGGACAGCTGATCCCAATTGCCCAAAGGGATGTTCCATACCATGTGACGTTGTGCCCTGTGTATAAACTGGGGAGAGTTGGCTGGAGGATGATCACTGCTTGGGCACAGGCTGGGCTTTGATCAGTGGGTGGTGAGCAATTGCATTGTGCATCACTTGCTTTGTATATTCTCTTCTCATTATTGTTATTATTTCTCTCTCTTCCTTTGCTGTCCTATTGAACTGTCTTTATCTCAGCCCACGAGGTTTTTTTTGATTCTCTCCCCCCATCCCACTGGGAGCAGAGGGGGTGAGTGAGTGGCTGTGTGGTGCTTGGTTGCTGACCGGGGTTAAACTGTGACACAAAGTCATTTTGCAATCATGGCAATGCTTAACTGTGGGGCTTTTCCACTTGGGTAAGTGATCCTAAAAAGCAATGAACTTAGACAAGGAAGAAAGCTGCTGAACTGAGGAAACGTGTGGCACTCTTCCCTTCCACCTCCATATCCAAGAGATGGTGAGCACAGTGTTGAGCGCAGGTGAGCAACGTGAGGCCATTTTCAGTAAATAAGAGGAATGTTATGATCATTTAGAGTCCTTAAATCCTGGTCCAGACTCTCTAGTCCCCAAGTACTGATAGAGGAGGAGCAGCACAGAGTTGGGTACAGCTCCTTCAGTCCAGAAAAACTTGCAGTCCCCGTGAGCGGCACTGACGGGCAGCCCCGAACGATGCTGTCTTAGTCAGTGTTTGATCGCTTCGGTGGCGGGGCACTGCCTCCCCTTGTGCCCCATGCCCTCCCTGCAAGCTGGAGGGCAGGCAGAGAGGACAGTTGATACAGGGATCAGCTCCAATTTTCCTGCCTGCTTTTGAGAAAGGAAAATAACGCCCAAATGCAAAAGAAACGCTCTGTACTGGGTATTTTCAGCCAGTTAACGCATGTGTGACTGTTCAAGTTAACTCCGCTCCCTGAAAGGAAAATAACACCCGAATGCAAAAGAAACGCCCTGTACTGGGTATTTTCAGCCAGTTAACACATGTGTGACTGTTCAAGTTAACTCCGCTCCCTATGTCAGAAATAGGTAGTGAATCATGGCATACAGAATAATCTCCAGTTTTATGAATACAATTCATTCATCCTGCAATTAATACATTTGTCTAACCTGCCGCATGATCTAGCTGTGTTAACTGTGCAGCAGTTGGACACCTCATCCTAGAAGCATCTGTTTAAAAGTGGTTGAGAGAAACATACTATTGTCGCGGCCTTTTGAAGTTCATACAGACATCTGATACCACATCCTTTGCAAGCTTTGTGTGATGCATTAAGAGTGTGCGCAGCTACGTGTCTGTCCATATGCATTTAGCTTTTTTCAACCTTGTTAAAATTCTGTAAAACACATGTTTCTTTCATCAATTATTGATGCTACAGCTTATCTTTTCTCAGTGAAAACAATTATGATAGTATATCAGTAATGCTTTGCCAAGCTTCTTGCAAATGGAAAAAGAATATGAAATGCTATGAATGACATAACAGGCAAGTAGAAAAAAACTCCTATGGTATCCAACAAATCCTGCTGTTGTAGACAACAGTACATTATGCTGATGAGTGCCTATAAATAAAAATAAACAATGCACACCAAAATAATCGTGTGAAGAAGCCTCAGCAGTGATTAATAAGAATTTATTTTCCCCATGGCAGAAACCCATTGGGTACCAAAGTACGAGCCTGAGGTTTGTAGAAACGAGTTCACTCTGTTGGGTGTATCTGTAACCAGAGTGTACAGACAGCTGTAAAATACAGCCACGGATATCATCACTACTTATGGTGGACTCTGAAAAAACTGACTCTGGGTTTTTTTGTTTGGGGTTTTTTTGGTTATTTTGTTTGTGGGTCTTTTTGTTTTTGTTTTTGTTTTTGTTTTCCACAGAGTACAAATTATGATCAGGATTTGTAACAGCATTGTGTAAAATATCTCCACAATCTGCATTTTCCTTACGAAACTTGTAACTAAATCTCTCATCCAGTCCCCCACCGCACCACATCTCCTTTCCCATCTCCTCTCAAGCTTTGAGAAATGTCCTTCAGCTTACTAAAAATGCTTCAGCAGAGACCATTTTACTGTGCTCTACCCTGGCAGCACTGCCTTCCCCCTGCAGGTCTCTACCCCCTTTCCTTCCACCACCACAGATGTCAGCTGGTCTTTCCCTCAGGGCCTCCCGATCTCTCCTGATTCTGTCTGCCACCTGCATATACACAGACATTAGCCCATCTGTGGGTCCCCCTACATGGAGCCTGGATTTTTGTGAGTGAGGTGTGGGCTGAAGGCTTGTATTCTGGAGGGTGCGCCCATGTGTTCAGGCTTCTCCTGCCCAAGCAATTAGTTTTATTCCACTTATTTCATTGCACTGCATAGTCTTCTTCACCTTATCTGCCAACCTCATGTGCCACCCTAACGTGCTTCTGCCTCTGATCTGCCAATGATGCCGCCACTTCTCACTGCTCATCACTGCTCCTGTAAATCAAACTAGAAAGGTGGCCAAGAAAGCCGCAATGTTTGAGTAAATCCTTTGTCTGAAGATACCATTATGTCCTATGAAGTTGCATGACAGCATGTATTTTCTCAAAATGTCATATGAAACATATTTGGAAACATACTTTTGAAACGCATCTCTGTTAATAGAGCAACAGACTTGCATGTCAAATACGAGGAAGGAGCAGATGGAGCGAAGAAGGGGTCTGCAGAAACTGAAATGAGGCTTCTGGTCTACAGATCCTCTTGAGATCTATTCCTGCAAATTGTATTGATTCCTTTAGAGGTTTTGGATAAACCACCTAAGCCCTCAACAACATTAGAACAATATATGCTAATGCTTTGTGACAATCTTAAGGCGATGTTGTGAAGTATGAATACTTAATGCATGCAACATGTTAAAAAGTATTTGCACATAAGCATGACTTCTGAACGATTTAAGCAATGATTTAAATGACTTTGACAAATGTACACAAGCTCTCTCAAGGAATAAAGAAGCAAAACAATAATGGCAGGGTATCCTGCGCAAGTCGACTCATGTTTTCCTGAACATACAGGTGAGGTAAAATCCTCCATGAGTGAATATGAGTGTTGCTCGGTGGCTCCAGGGAAAATGTTACCCCAGGTTCAGATGTAGATTAAGACGGATTACAGTCAGTCATCGCCACACATGATGAACAAGGTCAGTATCTTTGATAAAACTTCAGTTTTACTCTTTATGAGCCTTAGAACGTAATTTCATCACCTAGCTTAAAAATGTCACTGTCTGTGCACTGGAAATTCTCCACAAAATGTTAACGCCAGACTTTGCTCTCAAAGCTTTTTATAAATTGGAGAGATGACATTGTGGATTCAGCCAAATTCCCCTCACTCCTTACCATCTTTATTTAACCTAAATATCGCTCTTTTTTTGCCTTCTTTGCCAACCTTGCACCTGCATTCTTCTTGTAGTCTCCTTTCTGCCCACTGTGGCTCCACCTGAAGCTGTTCATTCCCCTTTCCCCGCTGTGGTCTCCACTGCCGGTGCTCCCATCTCCTCCCCGACACAAGCCAGGGCTGGGTGCTTCCACAGAGCGTTTCCCAGTGAGCTCATCAAAGCAGACGGAAACAGCCGAGCACCAAATTATTAATTAATTCCCTGCTGATTCAGCATGGATCCAAATATGCAAAACTGATGCTCTTAGTTCAGAGTCAATTTTAATCAAACCCCATCCCTCCCACCTCTGAACAACTACAGCTCCTGCACCAGGGTGAAGTGATTGAATTTCACATAACTCTACTTGGAGGCTGAGAAGCACAAAATGTTGTGAGACATTTTATACAGGGAAAAACAGATTCACTTTTGAAGGTTCACCATTTCTGAACTATGCATCTTCCAGAACAAATAAAAAATCCAAAGACTCTAGCAGCCTAATGTCATTACACAAAAATGACCATAACTTACTTAACTGAAGCCAGAAATAGGAGAATTAAGGTAAGGCTCACAAAAAGCCTCCGGTCCTTGTTCTTGGAGAAACACCGTATCACCAATGGGCTCAACTTGGATTGTATGTTGTAGGTATGACACTTCAACACCCTTTTACACCTGGAAAGTCCTGAATCTCCTTCTTAATTCTAAAGAAGATACTGGCTCATTTAGATGTTAGGTATCATACTTTTAAAGAAATGAAAGGCAAGAGCTGCCTTTGAACACCTTTCTCCTGTCGAGACTCTTGGAAAACTTCAGCTTTAATGCCAGTTTGAAAACACTTGTCTTGGGTTGGAAAACTACCATAAGGCTTGATTTACTATTAGGTAGTGTCTGAATTATTTCAGCTTCATTTAGTTCTCTGTTTAATACTCCATAAATTTTAAGGAGTACTTTACAATGAAAGCTCTTTTTCTTCATAAGTCTTTCACTCTACTACACAAAAAGAGGAAGCATTTTGCTCAAACCCCATAGGTATGTTTAGGAGTTCATCAATCCCAAATTTTTAAAAACCATGTAAACACTTTCCATCATATGAAGCAATATAAATGCAAATAGCAGGTTTAAGTAACAGCATGAAAAGCTGTCTCTGTTGTTAGTCTTGCATTACTTTACATTGAAATTACTGTTAAAGTACATTATCCTACAAAATAGATCTCCCCTTAAAATTATAACAACATGGAATTATTTTTGGTGGAAATTGTAATCTAGACTCCAGGTACCTGTTTCTCACCTGATATACCCTGGTGCAAGTGTCCATGGTTTTGCAAGGGGTAAACTACCCAGTAGTAGTTTTCATCTTCTTATGTATAAATGGCTTTCCAACATGTATAATGGTATGTGATCAGGCCCTAAGTGTTATCTGTGCTTAAAGCAAAATTCATTGACCACATTATGCCTTGGATATTTTAAAAATAATTTAAAAGCATAAGCACAACAAAAATGATAGCGTTGAGTGCTCTCCCTGAGTCTAAAAGTTGATACTTCCCTCACTACCATTTTAATATGTTAATATTAATTAAAAAGCACAAAAAAAAATGAAAGAATTATGTTCTATCAGCCTAGTAGATGAGCCCAGGGTAGCCAGCAGAACTGAGAAGATGGAAAGATCTTGAAAAACAAGGAAAGTATGAAGAAGAAAAATAATTAGGAACCTTCATATTAATATCACTGTCCAGGCAGTAAGAATGGAATTTGACAATTAACCTTGATGTATTGAACAGAGGAAGAAAAGGAAATGCACGTATGGTCCTTCCTTACCCTGAACTTCACATTGTCTGGATTCTTACAGTCTCTGGGCTGTACTATGGATTGCATGTACAATCCTTCTTACTGTCTATGAATTTGCACCATTCATACTTGTGCAAAGTGGCTGCAGAACAAAATTAGGACATATATGAGGCTCCCAGTGCAAACTGAATGTCTCCCTTGTAAGCGCCGCAGGACGAGAGTTCTTCCCACAAGAACTGTGATCATCACCCTTGACAGATATTTTTCAAAACTTGGCACCTACTCATCACACTCATGTTTCAGAAATATCCCGCTGTTCAAAACAGCACTGTAAAAAGTATCCAGGAAAGATGAAGATGCACAGGAGAATACTGCCAGCTTTGCTATTCTCATATTTCCCAATTTAAACTGAGTGATAATTCTGCCACAACAGCCAAGATATTCATTCTCAGAATAAAATCCCACTTGTGAGAAGGGTTGCTACAATTAACGATTCCTTAGAAGCGCTACGCAGATGTAAGTGGCCTGAGCCTCTATTCTCAGCAATGGCTGGTGGGAAGCTGCTGCCTTGGCCGACAGCGGGGGTTTGAGCCAGGAATCTCCAGAGCTAAAAAAACATGCAGGGACTGCCTGACGAGAAGGGCCTTTTTATAAAGGGTTATGCATTTTTTGTTCGAATGAAGCTCTTCCCACATGTCTGACAGCCACAGGGGGTTGAAGCTTGAATAAGCTTGTGTGATAGTTACCCTCCTGATTGATACCCTGGGGCTGAACTTTCGGTCCCACCAAACTGGAAACATAAATTGCCGCAGCTTGAACGAAGAAGCAATATTTTTAGCAGGGGACTGTAACAAACCATAACCTCTGTGGATTGGCCCAGAAGGAGCAATGTCCAAAACACATGCTCACCAGCTGATTATCCCAGTAGCCTCTATCACAAGAGTGAACAACAAGTGAGAACAGGATTGCCTTAGAGCTCTCTCATGCTGATTTAGATGTAAATTAGGCTGTATCTGAACCTTATTTAAAAGAAACAATTTATGTAGCAAAACTGAAAGTGCACAGAGAGCTACAAATGAAGCTTGAATCTGCCAACACTAACAGGAGAAACAGAACTGAGCCGTAACAATGGTGATCAATTTTCAAGGGAAAACATTTTTACAGGCCACCTATTCTTTTCTGACAGTTTTTCCACAAACAGAGGACTTTAATTTAGGCACCGATAGCATAGGCACAGTAAGTATTTTATAAAAAATCAAGATTCAGTTCTTCCTTTATCCTAGAGCTTGTCCTCATGTGTGAAGAAGTGTATCAAGGTTTTCAGAAGAGAGTTTTCAATCCAAAATTGGTACATATACAAAAATTGGTTATACACAAAAAGGGAACATCCTATGTTTGTCTCCAGTAACTATGGTTTACTGGGATAGGCTGGAAACATTCAGTGAGTAATACAATTTACAGTGCATTATCTGAAATAAAACATGATGCAAAAGCAGTCAAAAGAAGAGATGGCTAAGTGTGAAATTTTCTTTGTAGTCAGCTGCTGATCCACAGATGAGTCATTTGTAAAGGCTTGCTCAGGTTTCATCTCATCAGCCGCTCTGAATCTTCTGAAACCATCCCCAGAGATTCAGTTTAGTCAGACGTGCCTCAGACATTGTGCCACCTTCAGCAGTGCTACACAGGAGTTGTACAGGGCAGAGTTTTCCTCTCCCCACTTGTCTTTGTCACCTCTGCAAGGTGAGGACACTGGCTGTGCTGTCTGCATGCTCCGAGGGCTCTTCTTTCCCGTGGGCTTTAACACATGGGCAGAGCCAGACAGAAAGCCTTCACGGGAGCAGTGAAGCCAACAGGCAGCTCAGCAGAGGCAGCTGCTGGAGCCCTCCTCAACGCAGCAAGCCTCAGTGGTCGCGTATCAGGAGTAACTCAGAGAGAAGTGCCGAAAAGCTTGGCGCTGGAGAGGCACGTCCACAGCAGCAGCAGCAGCCGCATGGAGACGGCTGTCCCAGCTTTGGTTTTTCAAACCCGCAACCTCTGACACGGGACGGTGCAAACACGTGCATCAGGAAGCAGAGTTACTGAGCTGGAACGGCGGCTGCTTTGCGAAGCAATTACCAAATAAAAACCAAACATACCCACATCCGTGGATGTTGTGGCCTAGAACATTTTTGTTATTAAAATTCTCTTGCTCTGCAATCAAATAAGACTAGGACAGCATGAAAGACCTTTTGCTACTGTAAGAGGGGTGTTTGTAATCAAGCCTTCTAGCTTGCACTCCAGATTGCAGTCCTCTGACATGTGAAAAATGAACTAAAATACCACTGTTCATGCTGGTTCTACCGGTTTCCATGGGCTAAAACACTCCTGAGGGACAGTAATGTGGCAGTTTCCCTCATCCTTCTCTGCCTCAGACACTGTCTCAGCAGCCTCCCAGTCTCAGGTACTGTAAGAACAACGCTCAAACTCGGGTCCTGAACACCAGGCAATACATTGTGCTGCCTCTGCTCTTATAGTGCTGCCTCCCCAACACAAACAAGCAATTTCCACTGTGCCGCAGACCCTCCTCACTCAGGCTGGGCCTGATACAGCACAGAGTTGTTGTCACTACACCCACAAGTTACAGCATCTGATAAGGACAATAAATGGACAATGTTTATTTATTTATTTATTTTATTTGGTTTGCATTTTGTTTGGGGTTTGTTTTGTTGTTGGTTTTTTGTTGTTGTTTTGTTTTGATTGGGGTTTTTTTTGTGCCCTTCATCTAGCATTATGAATCAAAGACAGGGAACTCATGCACACGGTTCATATACAAGAAAATTCAATTACAAAAACAAAACAGCAACACTAATCAACCCAAAATGGTTCTCTTAGAAACAATCTAAAAATAATGCCTTCTTCCAGTTTTATATTCAAACCCCTTTCAATCTTCTTTCCAGCACAACATACGTTTTGACAGTCATCAAATAGTGGAGACAGCTGCAAAGGCGGCTGCCTGGTTTTAGGCATTCTCCCTTTCTTTAAAAAAATGTTTCTCAGCCTTAAATCACGCGAGATTTGAAATATTTCCCAGGATTAGAAACCTTCCCTTTCTGAATGGAAATACACTCCGTGGAAGCCTGAAGCCTCATCGAAATCACAAACCCAGTAATTTCACTGAACTCTGCAAAGCAGTCTTCATCGATGGCTCTGAGCCTCCCTTATGGTGCAGTCCGGCCTCCAGTTTGTGAGCCTCTCCCAGGACACCCGGCCCCTGAGTCCCAACTCTGAAGCAAGAAGCAAGCAACTGCAAGCAACCACTATTTCCATCAGATTCAATGATCTTCAAAAGCCACCAAAGGAGAGGCTAGAAGTTAATGCCTCTTTACTGCTCCTGAAGAGGTCAGAGCCAAGGCTGCAGAGCTTTCAGGTACTGTCTTCCATGGTAAGTATGTTAAAAACTCTGGTATGACCACCTGTCCTGCTACATCCATGGATGTCTGTACCGGATGGTACACAGTGGGCACAATCCAGAACCACGGAAACCATTTTCCTGCTTCAGGGCTGTGGTGTCTGGAAGCCCTGGTAAATTTTGTCCAAAGTAGATCTGCTAGTTGGATTTTCCCTGAGCTGCTCATCCTGAAAGCAATGGGACCTCTTAGCTGCTCTGCGTTATTCCCTCTGCTTTGTATTTGCCAGTGTTTCTTAAATGACAAATTCTTATTTGACATCCTACATCAACTGAACCTGCATTTTCTGTCTACGCTTTGTTTCAAAGGAAGATTTCTGATCAGCTCTGCCTAATGTTCCTGTCTTTTCCTGTTGTATGCTGGGACTGCTTCTCTGAAGGCACTGAATCCAGTAACTGCAAGGAAGCTCTGTGGACTTCAGCAGCTGAGATCTGGACACAACATGTTTCTACACAGGATGGGAGCATACCTCATTATTTATCCTATGTTATTTGAACAGCAAATATTCACAGTCAGCTTGAGTATATGCATTTCTGGAGGCTGGTGTCCCTGCCTGTGGCAGGGGGGTTGGAACTCTATGATCCTTGGGGTCCCTTCCAACCCAGACCTTTCTATGATTCTATGATTTGTACAAAGCATACAGAGTTCCTTTTCACAGCTGGGACTCCAAGGGACAAAGTAACATGCTCTTTTTTTCATCTCTGGTGTGTTGAATTTGTAACCTAATTTCATTCATGCATGGCTGACACTAAACCAGCAGAAAAGTCTGAACAGTCCATGATATTTGCTTAGGATGGTCCAGAAAGAAAATAAAGGGTTGTAAGTCAAAAGGGAGAAAAAAAAGATTGATTTATGGTATGAACAGATCTGGGATACAGAAACGGCATGATCTGGGTATGAAAACCCCCCATTTTAATTCGTAAAAGTACTTATGCTTCTTTTGACAGTATAAACCAACTGGTATGTCAAGACAGAAACAGTCAGGCATGGGGTGCTATTTGGCCCACTAACAAGATTTGTACTGAATTATGTAAATCATTTAAATGGATGAGATTCACCAGATGGTTTCCATAGGGAGAACTGAACCTCAGTGCATACATCTGCATTACCTGCTTGCAGCTAAAATTCTCTCCATTACTTTCAGTTGTGATACTATTTTTTTTCCCATCTGCTTTTTTTATTATTATAGCTATTTATTTTTCCAGGAAAGGGAATTCATTCTTGCTGCTAGCTTAGTTCTAAGCAGTGCTGCCAACTGTGATGAGAATTTGGTTTCATAATATAGTGGACAAAAGTGAGTTTATGGGCTAAAAAATTATTTCACAGATATGAGTGTGGATAATTAGGTGTAGTTCTGCATTACATTTACTATAGCAAACAGAATCATTAGGATCAAAAATACAGCTTGAAATTACTTTTATGATACTGCTATTTAATAAACAGGTAGTAGCTTTGTCACTGTGAACTATTCTAATTTATATCTGATAGAAAAATAGTCTTACTCAACAAAACTGAATGAAAAAGCCTCATTGGGAGCATTTTAGCCAAAGAACCACGTTCTATTCAAACTGACATGGCTTACTAATATCATATAGTGTTGAATACCTTGAATTTATGTTCCAAAGGGGGAAAAAAAAAAAAAAAAAAAAAAAGGTATTCATTGAATGAAGTAATGCTCCAGGCAAGGAAATAGGCTGGAGTATAATCAGCACAGACCATGCCAATACTGTGCTTCAGAAATCGATCTGAAAGTTTCTCTAGGAATCATAATTTTCTGCTGGTCTTATGGTCTTAAACAGCAGCAGATGATGATGACACACACA
>KL267545.1:11612-40997 GCA_000699545.1 Podiceps cristatus
TGGCCAATTAATTAGTATGGCAGAACTAATCCTTTATCTCTCCCATTCTAAATGCGTCTGCTCTAACAGAAGTGAGAAAAAGTACGCTCAGATCCTGGTTTCCCTTATGTAGGTACTTAAACAAAACCACAGTTAAATTATATTTGATTTAGACAAATACCTTTGTAGATCTGAGCATTTACTGCCAAGCTAGCTGCATTCCCATTGTTTTCTTTTTCTTGCAGTTACTTGTCATACAGATCATACTCACTTCATTTTCTGTATGCCTGAATATGTTCTTCTACGTAAGTTCTTGAATATAAAAATGCCAAAGTTTGTCCACAAAAAGATGTGGTTTGTGTCATTTTTAAGCAAACTTTTTTTGTTTATTTCCTATAGTTAGCTTTTGTAATAAAAGAACAGAGAGACTATATGCAGATTAAAGAATCCTACCCGGTTGCCTTCAAACTTTGAGCGGTCGTTGTTTGACTTTGCTGTTTTTTCTGCAAGTTTCTTCTGCCTTTGAGGGCCTTTTCCGAAGAAAATGTAGTTGACAAAGGCGTATTCAAGTAAGGCCAAGAAGACAAATACAAAGCAGCCCATAAGATACATGTCAATGGCTTTAACATAGGGAATTTTAGGCAAAGTCTCTCGCAGATGTGTGTTGATTGTTGTCATAGTCAGCACAGTTGTAATTCCTATGCAAAGAAAGAAAGAGAACACATCTTATAACTCCAAGCGTAGCATGCTTCAATTTTATTTTCCTTTTTGGCAAATTTTCCGTCTCAGTGTGAAGGAGCTTAAAAATCTGTGAAAGATATCTCGCAGGTGACATCACTGCAAATGAAAGCAAAATCAAAGCTTGATGCATTACTATTCTGTTACAGTATTTCCTTTATACAATCGGGGGGCACAGCTAATGAGGGGGTCTGGGACTACTGCCGCGAGTTAACGTAGCTTCATGGGAGCCAGTGTGGCTGTACCAAGGGTCTCTTCCATGAAGACCAAACTGATCCACAACAGGAAGGCAAATACTCCGCCAAGCATTCAAAGGCGTGCTCTCCCAGCACTGTGCTGCTCAACACAGGGGAGAGAAGTTTTTAGAAAGTAACAAAACTAATTAGGAGTCTGGCAAGATAAAACCTTGAGCAGCTATTAAGGCAGTGTGTTTGTATAGATGGGGAAAGATTCCCCTCATGCTGTTTTAAACTTCTAAGGGTTAAGCAATTGGTTGAAGTTAGTCCTGTAGGGCCTCCCTATAGCAGATGGAGAGAGACAGGCACCTTCCTAGAGCAGTTCATCCCATCTATTTTAGACACCTATTTCAGGAAAGAACAACATAGAAGAGGGATTTGAGATGACTAGTTTAGAGTAGTGGTCTAATTTTTACATAGAAAGAAGTGAGATGAGCAGTGAGAGGCAGACAGGTATGTGCATTTGTGGGAAAAAAAAACACGGAGTGAGAGCAGCATTTTTACAGTGATTGACTGGACACTAATAAAGTACCCAGAAAAATCTGTAAGGTGTGTCAAACCCTCACTTATTTATCTAAGGATGGACAAAGCACCTGAAAACATAATACAGAGCACTGTTTTGAAAAGCTGGTAAGAAAAGCAAATTTATTGTCAATCATCTGCTTGAATTCACAATAAACTGCAGGGTCTGTATCTCTGCTGGAAATTTTATGAGAATCGCAAATCACAAGTGGCTGAAAATACTGATTTGTGGAATAAGTCTACATTGGTAAAAGAGGCAAGCCATTCTAATAGGTCCCCTCCATTACTATTTTCTCTGATTCCATAATTATACCATCGGTTTGTTAAGTAGTGACTAAAATGCAGGCAGAACAAAAATAAAGAATGAAAGAAAATTGCTGCCATATTATAAAGCACAGCTTCTTCTACCTGAAGAGACAGAAATAAAGACAATATAACTCAAAATCAAGCTGTCAATGTAAACAGTATCACTCCAGGGAACTGTAGTAGTAGCCTATGAGCTTCTGTAACAGATATTTTGTATATTTAGTAGGTCAATGTCATGCAGTTTTCAGTGCTTTTCCTCTAAACTATGAAACAAGTGTGTGTTGAGGTCAGATGTTTCATGGCTTGAAATACAGCAGAGACACAGACAGCACAAGCTTATTTAAAAATTGTATTGGGTGTAACTCACCCAGCTCTGCAGTAAAATACAAAGCATAGCTGACACATTACTTTTACCCAAAGAAACTCTGACGAAGTCTGTAGGAAACCTCCATGCCAGCACAAGGAACAGGGGTGAGAAAGCTGGAGGACTGCAGCAAGCACTGTGATACGTTTGCAGCCCAAGGGATTTCTGTAGCCTGAATCAGCTGCTTTCTTTGTAGGATTACCTGCTGTTGCTTCCCATAAGGGATTCCAAAAGTTACGCAAGATCAAATTGATTTTTGTATCTGAAATCCCACATTTTAACACAGCCATCTCACTGCCATCCCGCAGTTGCTTACCAAAGCCTAGGTCAAGAAGGGACTTAGACTTAGAAGCCTGCCCAGTGGGTGTTATAATGCCCATGCTTTTGGTGTCTGTTCCCAAGCTGCAATCTTGATTCCAGAGATAAGTTCCTAAACACCCCATGGGGAGAGTTTGGTGGCTCTCTTGGTGATCCAGAAGATTAAGCACGCTGAATAGAAAGGTGACTACCACTAACCGAAAGGAAGTATGTCCCCTGGGAGATTCTGACGACACCCTGTTGGCAAATGCCCTTCTGAAGATCAGCAATGTATTTTAAAGCACAGCTGCTGGAAAACAAGCAGCTGACACTCACCTATGATATAAAAATAGGATAAGCTTGTGATTACAGCCCTTCCCAAAAGTGAGAACTCCTGAGATTATTTTTCTCCTCACTCAAAGGACTGAATTTAGGAACTTCTAGGGCTAACTATCAAAACCAGTTTTGAACGGAATGGATGGTTTTGAATATTTCTCTTGAGATCAGCCCTGTATCATCCTCTACCTGCAGTGTCTATAGCACATAGTCTCTGGAATGAGCTGGCCTTTGCTCCATGCCTGGGTTCCTCTGTTGAGGGAACTACTTGGCTCAGCGCAGCCTGGACTGCAGACAGCGTGTGCAGCAAGCGACTGGGGACAGGAGAAAAACATGGAAATGAATGAACTAAAGTCAGGCTCTTTCTGAGAACACAGGAGTTCTCAGGAGTTGAGCAAAAGCAGGAGCTGAGCAAAAGCTTATGTCCCCAAGGACTGCACAGGGAATTCTTCCTCTGACAAACACCGAAGCCAGCAGGTCTTATCCTCCTCTGAACTGAGCTTTTCAGAGCTAGTTACATATGCCCAAAGGTGCTATATTGCCTCTAAACTTTGATATCGTTTCATATCAGCTTCAGACTCATAAGACTGGCTATACAAAGGAACATATTTAGACCCATGGTACTGAACTTCATTACACAAACATAAGGTGATACAAGACATAATCACCAAGGCTCTAATTGTTTTCTCAGAAGAATCTATTAGATGGGTTTTCATCCTCTCGAAAGTACTTTCTATCAACTGGAAATTGAACATCTGGGCTCCTGAGCTTGCTTTGAATGTACTCTCTGACTTTCGTTCTAATATTTGTGTTATCACAGTACAGTACTTGATGAACTTGTGCTACACAGAAATAGGCCACATGAGACAGTCCTGTTCCTTAAACAAGGAAAAACTGTGTGAACCCATTATAGAAGGGTGTGGAATGTCACTGGGTTTGGTAACTTCTGTTTAACTATCTGTTCTCTGCAGTCCTGGCCAGTATGTAAAATCTAGATGCTGACTGATGTGTTTGAAGTGCTCCCCTCACTCGGTCATGTCTCCAGGGTGGATCTTTGCTATCCAGTAGTTCATTTATGAATTGATCAGAGCCGTTTAGACTCTATGTCCCACCTCCCGTTACTAAGCTACTACTTATCTGCAACCTGCTGAGAGTGGTAACGCCAGACTGCACTCATATGCACCAGCTAATCCACAGTATCTGTAGAATTACTGAACAGTAACTGCAGTTAATCTACAATATCTTCAGTTGCCCAAGTTCAGATGCTAGGATGTAATAAGATATTGCACAAAGGTACAGCTGTGACTGCCTAGCCTGCTTTCGCATGTGGGACCTCAGGAGGTATGGGGTACAGAGATGGGGAATCATATGGACATGGGTTGGAGAACCTTTTTGCTGTGGTACATATCAGAAAAATAAGGGAACTAGGGAATATGTTCCTGTTTTAAGAAGAGAAGTTACACAGCACAGGCTTAGTGTCAAGTTTTGGGTAGGAAGGTATGTGCTATTGGGAAGCTCAGGGTTGAAGACAGGATTTGGGATAAGAGGCAGTAGTAGTCATAAGGATTTATGGATACACGTAATCTTCCTTGTCTATAGGCTATCCCTCTTGAGAGGGAGTAGATGCCCCCAGAGAGGTCGTAGATACCCCAACCCTGGCAACATTCAAGGTCACGTTGGAGGGGTCTCTGAGTACCCTGCTCTAGTCAAAGACGTCCCTGCTCATTGCAGGAGGGTCGGACTAGATGACCTTTAAAGGTCCCTTCCAACCCAAACTATTCTATGATCCCTGAGTATGCTTCTGTAACAGATGTAATATTTCCTGTGAGACACTCTGAAGCCACCTTCCCTTATCTAAAGGATACTTTGATCTGAAAAGGTCTTGGACAGGGATCACCAGCCTGTGCCAAATCCGTATTTTTCTGCCATGAGGTAAACAGCACTTTAAGCTGTCATAAAAATGCACATAGCATAGCGTGCATTCTGAGGGTTAGGCAGGATGTCATGGTCCATAGCTGATGTGCCCCTGTGGTCTGAACTAGCACATGGTTCTTGAGGTCTGTTCCTGCCAGTGTCAGTTAAAGCACCCAGGATGTCAGGGGGAGGCTTGGAGCCACACTCATCTTCCCACACTGAGCTGGACTAAAAGCCCATGCTCAAGCCCTTGGAGTATCATTCTGGAGCTGGTCCCCTCACTGAAGCTACTGACAACATCATTAACTTTGATGAGAACAAGGCTGGGACCTATTGAGCAGCTCATATCAGAGATTTAGTGGTAGCTACATTCCTGCATGCTGGGGAAAGCTTATCACTTTTGAGGCGATATTGGATGACATGATTTTGACGTAAATGATTTTGGAATATCAAAACACTGACATCATGTTGCAGCCTTTAACAATCTCCGAAGGCTACATTCAATCTGACATTTTAATGTCCCACTCATTCTTAGCACATACCAAGGGCGACTCTTGCTGCTGATGCATCATAATTGATCCAGAACGACACCCATGATAAAATGGTAATCAGTATGGAGGGCATGTAGGTTTGAAGAATAAAGTATCCAATATTTCTCTTCAATCTGAAGCTCAGTGAGAGTCTTGGATAGGCACCTGAGGAAAGGAAGGAGAAAACAGTGTTATTTGTACTGAAGAAAAGACACTTGCAGATAGTTGTCTTCAGTTTCCGTAGAAACTAGAGCATGGGGTAGTATGACATCTGTAGAACAGTAGGGAAAATGCCTTCACTATATTACTGGCTGGTATTAAAAGAAACCTTGCAGTGAATATAGTGATATCCAAGCAATTTGCATTTGGGAAGAAAAGAGAGAGTAAGTTATTCTAGATTATTGAACAGATGGGTGAGCACCGCTTAGTTTTTAAAAACAGATGCTTAGGTTGCCAAGTAAAATGCTTATCCAAATACATAGTTTTATGTATAGTATTTATATTGAGAGGATTAGTAACGTGCATAGTCTTTTATTTACATGCAAGAGTTGTCCATGAGATGGCACTTCTTAATTACATCTGAACTATGAAACACATGCTACCTGTGCATGTGACTACCTGTCAAAAATAAATTGTAATGAATCCCAGTGAGGAAAAGCCTTCAGACCAGATCCTCTAACTTTCCTTAGAGCCAGATACAATTTTTCTTCCAAAAATATTTTAAGCAAAAAAAAATATATCTATATATACATATCCTATATATATAGGATTCATGAATTGTTACCATTGGAGCACATAAATACTGAAACAAATTAATAACCACAATGTCAGTGATTCAAAAAAAGTATTTCATTAATCTTCAAATTAGTGTATTTCAAAATTGGTGTTAATCTTACTGAATCTATTTTATATATTTAGAAATCTCAGTTAAAAAAATTGTGACTTCTTTCACTAAACGCAAAGAGGATTAAATCTGAGTACAGCTGTGCAAGAAAGTAATTCACACAACGTAAGCTTCATGATTTCAGTGTTTGCATTACTAGTCTTAGATGAATAGCTTATCTAAAAGCTCTAGTTATTGTCAACGTCCTAAAAAACATTTCTGAACATACCGAGGGCCCAACCAGATATCAGATCACATCCCACCCATTCTAATGCAAGTATGTGCAAGGTATGAAAGATTACATCCAGAAACAAATAAAAAAATTACAAACTTCCCTTTAAATTATGTTTACATGTTTGCATATCAGCATAAGAAATTACATTTGCCTGTATACACAAGAATGATGGATATCCTGAGAGAGAAAGCAAAAGAAGGAATAGAAAACTGCAGATTTCTCTTCAGCACATTCCTGATATACTTCAGGATATACTTTGAGTGATAGGACAGAAAAAATGCTACACTGTTTCCAGGCAGCAGAAGCATCTAGAGAGTATCAAACTTTATGCAACTACCCTTAACTGTTTTATCAAATAATCTCAGAAGAATTATCACTGGAAAAGGAAATATCCGGTAGATGTATTTGGTTGTTGTGATGGCTTCAATCACTACTAATTTTCTCCAGGATGAAATGCCTTCTAGTTTCATCAATAGAAGAATATTGGTGGAGTCAGAACAATTTATTTCATCATGAAAATCAGACCAAGGTTTTCCGCCGTCTAAAGCAGTCAATATAATTTTCAACAAATAATAATTTAGACTTCAGCTTGCTTAACATCTTCATTTGCCAATGAGCAATGTTTCATTTCAAAAGACAAATTGCATCTCTGAAACCATGCCTGCTGTTTTGCTAACAAAGCTTAACTTTTTTGTTGAGCTTCTTATGAAAGAGTTTCCATGGCTTTATGTCTGCAGACTACGTAAATAAAACAGGAACATACCCAGCCATCATGCAATACATTAAGAATGTAGCAGACTTGATCACCTTTCTGCAATAAGAGTCGTGCATCAGACAGAAATGATTATAAAGCTCTGTTGAGGAAAAATATTTCATGTAACACACCACCCATGCAAAGGCTTCCCTATAAATCTCTTCCTTTCCAAAATTCCTGTCCAGGTCTGGGTGTCTGTGGAGTATCATTGATAGAGGTGATGACTGGAAAATCTCCCATAAAAAACTCATTCTTTGATAAATAGTCTGAAGGATTCACTCAAAAAGGTTTAGTGGAACTGGATCTCTGAATCAAAGCCTCTTCTTAGGCTGCTACAGGGCCAAGGACCTGGACTCAGAAGAAGAAGAGAGCACTTTGCAACTGATAAAGCAGGGAAAATGGTATGGATGGAGGAGGTGTGTGTCAACAGCGAAGTAACGTGTCACGTATGTCAGTAATGTTCAGTAATGAAATCTTGAACTGAGAAACAGTATAACAGCAAACTTTAGGCATTTATCTTGAATGTTTCACCTGTGACCATCACCCATTATCTCATCACCATCTCCGCCTAATGACATAAGGTAATTATCAAAACTAGTGGGACGTGGCCTTAAAGGTGGACTCTCTGGACAGATTGTCCCAAGGCCAAAGACGTCAACATAAAGTTCTTTCAAGCACCAGGTTCTTTGTCCTGAAGCTAGAAGACAGTACCCTAAGAACTAGGGCCAGGGCTGTCAGCGCTGTCTGTCTTCCCGCTCTAGAGTTAGAGCTGGACTGCAACAGAGAGATTCAGTTGCAAATCTGAAGGTGCACTGTTCCTTTTGAGATGCCCTATGACATCTCAGACACTGGCATGCAGCTGGTGGATATGTCATAGCCCCTGCATCTTTTTGATCAGCAGCTGGAGACTAAGAAGGCTGCCCTAAGCCATCTCAAACAGCAGTTGATTAAGCGACTCACTTGAACTGCATACACATGGGCGAGGTGTCTAAGCTCTGATTACATTTAAAGGAAAGTCAGTTCACCTAGTCAATCCAGTAAATGAAACCTAGCGAATTAGCCATCTCCTCCTAAAATAGATTCCTACTGGTGGAATGAATTTGTCTCTAGACTCCACTGACTATATTCATAGAATCATAGCATCATAGAATCATAGAATAATCCAGGCTGGAAGGGACTTCTAAAGCCCATCTAGTCCCCCCCCCCGCCTTGAGGAGGGCCATCTGCAACTAGATCAGGTTGCCCAGAGCCCAACTAAGATGCCTAGTTCATATGTAGACACCGAAACTATATTCACCTTAAATCAGAACAAGATGACTCCCAGCCCTGAAAGTCTCAGGGTAGGTTTTCAGGATCTGTGACTCCTGGGCAACCTAACCAAGCCTTGCTGGCATTACAGCTACTTACTGCAGCTGACACGTTTCTCAGTTTCACAGAGGTAAATAGAATGTCATCCTATTTTGTGGAGATTTTCCAAGCTCAAATTTTATTGTGATGACCTCAGGAAATTTCAGAATAATTTGGTCTTTGTATAGTTCAGGTTGCAGTTGAAACATGAACTGGTAGCCTTGTTTCTTCATACTATGTAGCTAGAGTTCTCCTTTAGGTAGCTCTCCCCGAGACTACAAAAGTTTGTATTACTTTCACCTGTATTGCTTTTCTGCCTTCACAGATGATCTATTGGCCTTGCCTCTAGCAAACAGACCACAGGAATCAGTGGGGAAAAAATGAATTAAAAGAAGGAACATTCCTTATTTCCCCCTCTTTGTCTAGATGGCTAAAGCTCAGTGAAAAGGATGGGTCCTAACCTGCATGGAACAAAGACTCTAAGCCCAGATCTTTATTTATCTAAGCAGGAACTATCTTGTGTAACTCATTTAATAAAAATGAGTTTCTTGGTGAGCTCAACAATTACACTGTTACTTGCCTGATTATGCTTGGATAATGATTTGTCAGTTAAGGCTCAGTACATTTAGAGATTAATTACCAGGAAATTCTAGTTGTTAACATTCCATCGAAATTTCTTTTTTGCCTAAAGAACAGTGTTGCTGTTCAGGGACCAGATTTGTTACCCTTCCTCCCATCTCATGTAACATGTTGATACCTATGGGCTAATTTAAATAGTACAGGAATAACAGAACTTGGCCTGAAGTATTTAAGTCTAACAACAGTATTGAGAATGCAGGCATGAAAACAAATACTTAATCAATAACTGAGCCCAAAATATTCCTCTTTCATATATTTGGGCACTTGGCAAAAAGTAATTGCTTGTTTCTGTTTCAATTTCATTAAAAGCTAGCAAGCTGAAATATCTAGCTCTGAGGCTAAATTAGTCTCTTGCTGTTTTATCCAAGTATGAACCGAGATAACAGAGTTGGTCAGTTACAGAATTCTTATTTTAATCTGTTCTTCTGGGAAGGTTCTTTGGCTAATTGGAAGTGTACTTTACAGATACATCTTTCAGAATACAGCAAATAATTAATTTTCAAATCTTATAAGACTACCCTCCTCTTACCAAGAGTTTGCTAATCTGGCTCTGACTGCTATGCATCTTGAAGCTTTTAGGCAGTGTTTTACATATCCCCATTCCTGTTCAGTTTCCTAGCATTTTTGGTTAACAAACATGTAGGAGGCAGGTTCAGTTCACAGGTCTAGGCACTAAATTTCAGGTGTCTGCATGCACATACTTACACATGGATGGTGCATAAGCTCTCAGTGTAAACCATGGAGATCTAGACTTACAGCCAGTTGATTCTAAGGCTGTGATTTAATTGCCCATACAGAGGTGTCTAATGTCATCTGAGATGCATTAGGCTACTGAAGAGGAGAACTTAATACTAGTTTAGTGATTAATACTGAAGCACTAGATTCTCACATAGGACACAAGACCGTAAGACTCTGGAACAGCAGCCTAAGTGCTAAGCAGGATGCTCTATGGCATCTCAGGAGGGACCAGATACCTATGTTTAGGCAACTAAATACTGTCCTAAGAGCTATTCGCTTGACAGACTAGAGGTGTTCAAGAGCTGAATAGCAATTTAGGCTCCATCAACAGTGCTGATTTGGTATCATTTGACTATGGGCTTAATTCGGCTACTGACATAGTCATCCAGTGCCATTCTAGATGGCTTATGGTAGCTTGTATGGCCTTCAGGTGGTGTTAGAAGAATAGTCAAACCAGATTTTTCTTCTTCATACCAATTTAAATACTACTTTCTCTTCTTTCCATTGTGAATAAAGAGAACAGGCTGTTGTCCATGTCTTTGCAGATATCTTCTAGACACTTGAAGACTTTATTTAATTCCCACCAAGTGTTCTCTTTTTCTAAACTACATCATCATACCTGTTTCTCCGGTAATCTCAGGTATTCCATTTTCTGGACTCCCACTCATACTTACTAATGTTCTCTGTCTAGCGAGAATTCTATTGCTCTACAACTGTCTTGAAGAGCGCTACCCGTGATCACAAATACTCAGCTCAGGCCTTAGCAATGCAAGTCAGAGTCCTTATGGGATGTCTTTTGGTTTGGTTTGGTTTTTCTCTTCCAAAAAGATGTTATTGGCCTACGTTCAGTCTAAGATTAGCAGCAACCCCTAGATTTCTACACACAGAACCCTGGCCTAACCTGGTATTCCCTATCCTGAATTTGGATGGGAATAATTAGTTTTATAGATGTTGCATTTTGCACTTGTCCATACTGACTTTTATAGTTTTTTTCAGACACATTTTGCTAATTTGGCAAGAGAATTTTTAACTCCAGTGCTATGCTACAACATGCATGCAGTTCCTCCAATATTCTTGCAGCCCTGCACAGCTTTCTGTCATTATCTATGTAGTTTTTCCCATGCTCATCATTGCTTCTCAGTAGTAACTATGGGAACAGATTTTTCCATTTGCATAAGTTACACAAGATTATACAGCACTGTTCCTCATGAAGGACAGGAGAAATAACTACTCCAAATGTTGTTTATGGCATGACTCTGAAGTTTTCTTTTAGTTTTATACAATCAAAGCATACTAGTACTGAAACCTCTGAAATGTTCACTGAGATACTGTGCTCAAAGAATTAATATCTTCCCTTGAGACTTCAATAACCTCAAAGCCAAAAAAAAAAAAAAAAAGCATGCCTGACTTATTTTCCACAAAAATGTAGAAACTGGCCCTAATTACTAGGATCATAAGAAAGCGGGGTCTTGAGAAGAACTTTGAAAAGAGCGTGCTGACTTTACTTGTCAGATTCACTAGCACGCTTCAGATTTAGAATTAAGTATGTGGTTCTGAGAAACAAATATGATGTTTCCCCTGCATGAAAATACTTGTCAAAAATTTCATAATTAATCAAGCATTTTCCTGTACCAAAATAATAGTAAATTCAGTATTGTGTATTCATCAGTGAAAAAGTTATTTGCTTCAGCAAATGGTACAAGAAACATGGAACAATCTGTTCTCTGTGACTGTCTCATCCTACTCCCTAATGTCAAACTGTCTTAAACCCTGAAGCATGAGACTTTTTTACTCCTCCCACAAGCTTTATGGAAAGAACTGTTATGATTCTGAAAATTTGGTCAGTCATAGAAATGTCTACTCCTAGTTTTCATTATCTCTCATATTTGCCTCTCAGCTCTTTGGATTTCTACTTTTCCTGAATTTAACAAAGCTCTCTCATCTCTCAATTACTAAATCATGCCTTTACTGAAATATTTTATACTGAGCAAAAAGTTGGCTTTGGACTGTCATAAAAACTTCCTAAAAAATTTCTCCCTATTCTCGTTGTTGTCCAGAAGAGCCATCCTACAAGAGCATATCCAGCCCCAGGAAGGAGCAGGTAAGCCCTGGCTGCCGAGGGTGACACTAGCTGCAGAGAGGAAAGGTACGGGATTAGAGTATCTGCTTCTCTAGAGCGAAAATCCCTTCCATTCACAATGATAAACAAGAACAGCAGCAGTTGGCAAACCCCCTCATATTAATTTCAGTCTCAGCAATATTTACATTTTGTTCTGAAATACAACTTGTGTTTCTGTGTATTTTGAAATAGATGCTGTGTCCAAAGAGTGGGTGAAGTGATGCTTACAAACATAATAGAGCTGTGCTTCATTTGTTCTAGTGTGCCGGGACAGACGGAACAGCACACTCCTATGGTCTGAAGAGCACTGAAAAGCTGGAGGTCTCAAGTAGTGGCCCCAGGTTTGCTGATGGCTTTCTGCGTGGCTTTGGTCTTGTCACACATAACAGCACTTTCCTATGCTGGTGTCTAACATTAAACATGTAAATCAACATTGTGCTTTGTCACCTGAAGCCATCCAATGCTGAGAGTTACCAGTAACCTTTATTACATCTTCAAGGAAACAAGGAGAAAACCCAGGGATTCAACTTCAGCATCTTAACAATGATGACAAAAGCACCGGCTATGTATACAGTACTATATACCCATCAGTGCAAATCAAGATATAGAAGACATTGCATTCGCTATACAATAAGAAAACAAACATGCACTGAAAAGTTGCAGGGAGGTGCTCATAAAAACAGTGTCTTTTTGACCTGGTATGCCAAAGCATACTTATGTATGATCAGTAATCCTGTAGGCTACATTTAAACTCATGATTCAGAGGTGAAAGACTTCATATTTATTTAGATCATAGATATTTAGGTGTCCGGTTAAGTGTCACACATATACACACAAGAAAAAGAAATAAACAAGAAATGGTATTTCACGGGTTTCCTATGCCCAGACTTTATCAAGTAAGTAATTTCTTTAGCCAAACACACAAGAGAGACTATATGTAATTATGATTAATAATGACTAATTATGATTAATAAAACAGTAACTGCCATATACAAGGAAATTAAACACTAAATGAGCAAATGACAATACTTGCCTGTGGCAAAGACAACATTCTTTGACACGAGTCTGTATTCCACGATGGAGAACTGAGGAAGCTCAATCCTCTCCACACCAGTGACTGCATTATCTCCACCTCTCCAGTAGAACTCTATGTCGTCAGTTGTGTAGCCATCTGCAGGCAAGCAGGAGAGTAAGTCAGAAATAACAGCAGACTCAAATGTAGCTTCAGACACAGTACACGCACACGCAAACACAGTTTGTCATTTGAGACAATGAAAAGAATTGGAACAGCTGGAGTGGTGTATGGTATTTTGTTCTCTGTGCCTGTGGGAAGGTCTCTCAAAGAGCTGTGCCATTACAGTCTGCCCAGGAATTTGAGGCAAAATACTGTTGTTTGGGTTTTTTGGTTTTTTTAAGTATCACTCATAAAATTCACATAGGGATTAATGGCCCCAACAAGACAGAAAATGTTAGCCAATAATATGCAAAATTGCAGATTAGCATGATTTAAGACATTATACGCATTTAGCACTGAAACCAAGTGTATATTTACACTGATAATCCCCAGAAGGTGGATTAATCGATGAATACAGACAAACATAATGGGGGCAGATCTTTTCCACTCACAGTGAAGAGTGTTAGTTGCATCATTTCTATTAACGTCTGTAGTGGAGGACTACAGGTGAATATAGAATATATACTAGTATGGCCCACAATCTCCAGCCAGTAGCTTAAATGGAGCAGGAACTCTTGAAGCACAAATATACATCTGAATATTGCAATCCTAGGACATGACTAGGTGGAAGAGAGAATCTGGTTCTGTTTGGAACACAATTGCAAATCATAAATGGGGCCAATCTGAAAGCCCAGGAGGGGTCCTGCGGCAAGACCATCTATGCATAATAAAGCATACGGAAAGAAAACTATCACAGTGTTTGCTCTCTTGAAAATGAATCTGATGAAAATACAAACATCCATTCTCTTGTGTTGAAGATAAGCATCCAGTCACTGCCTCTGCCAAGTCAGGCTGGAGCAGTAAATGACTTCGTTCTGTCCTAAACCCATTTTTCTAGGATGTATCCATCCATCTAGAAATGGATGACCCCTCATATTATTTATTTTAAAAGGTCAAACAAACAAACACCCCAAAGGGTGATAATTACGTGAATCACATAGTGTCCATAGACACGAATATAAATATTACACAGTGCTATAAAAGGAAAAATGTCCCACATTTGAACTAGGTTTTACATGCATTTTCTTATGTACATACAGCTTTCTATTTCCAGAGTACAGTTTTGTTCATCTAATGGGTATCTTCTCAAGTCCATCATACAAGCTGCAGTGGTTGTGATTCTGAAACACAAACATCAAATAGAATTATTGTACATCCAGCAATCCAGGTTTTTTTGTTGTTTATTTTTCAAAGTGAGGACTCTCTGAAGAATAGCTTACAATAACTGAGAATCTGGTCCAGAGTTTTACATTGAGCAGCAGCTTCATACAACAGTGGTTCCGCTGATTGCAATGGAACAACTCACCGTGACTTTCCCTTACGCAACCAGTCCCTTTGGGGTTCAATGGATCTTTCCACATATGAAAATATTACACAAACATTTGCTGAGATTAAAAAATATGACTTTATATCAGAAAATGTGAAGAGAAAAAACACCTGCTACAAATGTCAAAATGATTATAGCTGTGTGAATAACTGATTCCTTGGTTTTGTGGCAGCTCTAGAAAAAACCTGAATTGTTGAAAAAATGTTTTAAGTCCAGCAAAATGCTTTCTTTCAAAGTTGAGTATACTTCTCTAGTTTTCAAATTTGAAGAGGATTTTGTAATGAAGTCCCATATTGAATTTTAAATTTTCTCCCCAAATAACAATACATTTTTGCTTCTCTATTTCCAATGCAGGCAATTTAGCACGCTAAGGATGAATTTGCAAATTATTTCCCTATTGATGAATCTTCATTTTTCATCAAGCTCTTGTATATCGGGAGTGTCAACAATACACATGCACCACCAAAACAATTGTATTAACAGCTTCACACAGCATTGGCACTTCATTTTTAAATTAATGGATTTATATATTTGTACCAACTTTTAGACAGATATAACCATATGCTCACAATTAATCTCCAGCATATTTCAGTGTTTTGCTGAATCACAGCCTTCATAAAGAGTATGTACATTATTATGAATCATTTTCTTTATAATGGCTTCATATAAATTTCACACTGAAGTTATCTTCTGGGCCTGACTTGCTGCATTCCTTACTGATCCTATTCCGCTATAAAGAAGAGACAGACCTTGTACATACATCCTAAACAAGTAATACTCTGATGATAATTTACACTCCTAAAACAAGAGAGAAAATGCCTTAAATGTACCTCTAAAAGCTGGAACCCTCTATGATAAGGTTTCATCCATGTATCTTCTCCGTTTTGAAGCTCTTTAATCTCTTAACCTCCTGAAATTACAGTCTTCTAATCTAGTAAACTACTTTAAAATTCAGGGGCAACATTTCAGGAGGAGAAAAGTAGTTAGGTGCCTTTCTTCACCTCTTTCACACTAAAAAAACCCCCATGTTAGTATTATGAATGCCCTATCCAATCTCCCAGAAAACAAAGGAAAGAATGCTTATCCTTGGAATATATGTTATATTTCAGGTGGATAACCACATAATAACCAAAGGAAGGGATTAAGACCATAACAACTATCTCATAGGACAACAGAGGCCACCTTTCTCTGACTGAAAAAGTGCTTTTGCAAGAAAATGTTATCATTTCTTTGCACAGGGAGACATGAGCACAAAGGCAACAGATGAGCTAGGCGAGGCAAGGGCTCAAGGATCTGTTACTCAGCGTATCTTCTCACTGGTGTTCCTACCAGTAGTCAGTGAGAAAGGCACACAGCTGACCTTTGTCCTTCCCAGCCTTACCTGGCATGATCATGTCTCTGCCACCGCTGTTTAGTCTGACTGTCCTCTGAACACCCTTATGTTACTCCCACAGCCTTTCAGGTACCATGTATTTCATCCCAGGAGGATACTTTGGACAACCTTCCTCCAGCTGTCTGCTGGGAGATGCTCTGGTTCCTCTCTTAGCACATGTCCCAGCAGGCAGGAACAGTTTACAAAGCAACTCCTCACCTGCTCTGCAGTTTAGGGGGATGTCTTCTCTGCAGTCAACATTTCATAGAATCATAGAATGGTTTGGGCTGGAAGGGACCATGAAGGTCATCATGTCCTACCCCCCTGCAGTAGCAGGGGCACCTTCAACTAGAGCAGGTCACTCAGAACCCTGTCCAACCTGACCCTGAATGCTTCCAGGGATGGGGCATCTACCACCTCTCTGGGCAACCTGTGCTGGTGTTTTACCACCCTCAGTGTAAAAAATTTTTTCCTAATATCTAGTCTGAATCTCTCCTCTTTTAGTTTACAACCATTACCCCTTGTCCTATTGCTACAAGCCCCGCTAAAAAGATTTTCCCTGTCTTATAAGCCCCCTTTAGGTACTGAAAGGCCACAATAAGGTCTCCTCGGAGTCTTCTTTTCTCCAAGCCATACAAACCCAACTCTCTCAGCCTCTCTTCATAGGGGAGGTGTTCCAAGCCTTTGATCATTTTTGTAAGCTCCAACAGCTCCATGTCTCTCCTGTGCTGAGGCCCCAGAGCAGATGCAGCACTGCAGGTGGGGTCTCACCAGAGCGGAGCAGAGGGGCAGAATCCCCTCCCTCGACCTGCTGGCCACGCTGCTGGGGATGCAGCCCAGGGCACGGTTGGCCTTCTGGGCTGCCAGCGCACATTGCTGGCTCATGTCCAGCTCCTCAACCACCAGGACCCCCAGATCCTTCTCGGCAGGGCTTTTAAGTACCCTTCCGGTCCCTCAAGCAAGGTACAAGACACAGGGCTATTAATTATGGAGCTGAATGTCTCCTCAATATGACGACAACTAGCAGCTCTAGCTAAGCATACAAAACTAGTACTAGCCTAGGGTCCAAGAGGAGAAAAGTTAGTCTTAAATCCGTGATCAATGATGAATATTTTAAATGACAAGGTCTTAGCAGTGATCAGCTTTACAAAGCCACACTGATTGTGTAATCAAATGATCTTGTTCCTGAGTCAATCTGTAACTGCGCTCAAAGTAAAACAAGCAGGCACACTTGGGCACTACTGCTATGAGGTTTCTATCCCATGCTTCAGTACATTCACCTATGCTAACCTAAGCGATCTCATTTAAATGAGATCTAAAGAACTCATTTAAGATCCTGCAGCAGAACCCACACGAGCTAAGTTGCTACAAGAGGGAGTGCGGTACCAGGATCTTAACTATTATGTTGTATAACTAGCTTTAAATGCCAGCTATACAGCAAACATGCACTTACAAATGATTAATTTGGCAGAATTATTAAAAGTTATGCAGCTGGCAAATTTACACTCAACTTACTAATTGCCTTATGACTTTTTAAGGAATGTATTTTTATTTTGGCCTGTTCATATACAGTAGTAGTTCTGTGTTACAGGTTCCAGTACGAGAAACTGCACATTCTTGCTCAAGTAACTTTTTATACAACAGTGAAATGTATGGTTTTAATTTCATAAATATCTGCTAGAAATGAAGATACAGCTAGATATAGACAGAAACAGATCTACCCCATTTACTCAAGGTAAGCTGAGTGCTCAGAGGTCCCTCCTGAATGAATGTTCAAGCAACCAAATTTAACTTGCACAAATGCTCACCAAAAGCAAATGTTAATTGCTCAGGCTTGCACATGCTCCCAAGAAGAGCAGGTTTATTTTTTATGGGATGGGATGCTGTGTGACACAGCAGGACAACAAGGTTTCAAGAACTCATCATCACAGCAGTGACAGAGAAACAATTACAAGGCAGACAAAGACAAAGTGATACACAGATACACACACATTTTGGGTGAAAGCAATACACAAAGGAAATATTTCTAATTATTTAAAATTCCCTGCTCCAGTTATCTGTCCTCTGGATACAGCTTCTCTTACCCTTTTCTGCTACTTTATTACTGTGCTGGTTGCCTTTGATTATTATGATATATTGTATAGGAACCCCACCTGTGATGTGCTGGGAGGTACTGCATAAACCAATGACAGAAGGGTATTTTCTGCCCCCAAAAGTTTACAATATAAATAATTTTAAGCAATATAAATACTTCTTATATGACTAGGTCATAGTCCTGATCATAGAATCATAGAATCATAGAAAGGTTTGGGTTGGAAGGAATCCCAAGGATCATAGAGTCCCACCCCCCCTGCCACAGGCAGGGACACCAACCTCCAGGCCTGGATCTACACAAGGTTGCCCAGGGCCCCATCCAACCTGATGGCTAATATGATCCTCTTTTCATATTGATACAGAAATACACTCATTCAAAAAACAAAAAACAAATAAGAAATAAGTGCAATTGCCTTGACTAACCAATCACAACTATCCTTTTTACCTTGCAAAAAATCCCATCGTGTTTTATATACAGGTAATAACTATGTAAGTCCTTTCACAGAAAATAAAGACATTCCTCCACTCTATTTATAACATTCAGCATTGTACTGCCTGAGAACAAGAGGTCTATATACGGCAAACACACAAGCAGTCAGAAAGACTATTTTTGATCCCCAGTCTATAATGTCATTATTTCTTTTTTGGTCTATTGTCAAAAAAAAAAAAAAAAAAAAAAAAAAAAAGCTGTTGTATCAGCATATATCTTGTATATTGTTCTGAACAAGGTGGAACAAAGTCGGTATCATGCCCAAAGGAAAAAATTCCCCAGAAATTAGTTGAACTTCAGAAAGCTACTGCCCCATTCCCCCACCCTCATAGACTTTTGCTGCAGTAGCAAACTGCTTTCTCTGAAGTGGAGAGAAACCTTGGATAACTGAAGGTCAAGTCTCTCAAAATTATGATAAAATTCTACATTGCTCAGAAGAGAACACTGAGCCAGTGTGGCCTCAGGATCACTTCTGTTAAATAGTTTTTGAGTAACTTCTTTGCTCCATAGATATTCTATAATCCATTGCAATCCTCCAAAATTTCCCCTATTATTCTCAGTGACCCTGTGTTTTGTGGCATGTAAAACTCCAGGTTCTGGTCTCAGCCCAGGGGATGAATCATTGCCTCCAGACTGCGGCTTGAGGCCAATGCCGTCAGAATGCTCTGAAGCCACCACACAAGAAGCTAGGCTAGTGGTAGAGCAACACAAAGCTCAAGTCTTTAAACTACAGAGCCAAGGCTCAGATGTTTTCTTCCTTCTGATCAATGTCCTATATTTTGCCAAGATTTAATTTCAGGCAGTTATCCTTCATTAAGTAACTCAGCTGCTTTGCACCATGGATATCTGACCATGGATATTGCGTGCTTTCAGAGGAAAGGGAAGGGAAATAAGTTTGCCATGCATGAGCCACTGGTGAAATCCCTGTCAAGCAAATACTATCAAGTGAAATGTGACCTGCTTGTGGACATTTAAGTTTTGCAGAAGAGGAGGCTAACTTATTCAAATACACTATTCTATGACAGATAATCCTCACCTGAATGACTCCAAATGTTTTTAGTGTAACAGAAACATGTCTATACGTTATTGCCATCACAAGATTTCTAACCTCCATCACTTTTTTATTACATTGCTTGTGGGGATGGTTCTTGACATAGAGTAAAGGAAACAAAAATATCTTGCATCATTTTTTTATATTTAATTACTTGTGGAAGCAATTCTAAACCTGCAGTGTTCCATATTTGGTTAAAAGCATGTGAGATGAAAGCCTCCTTTTGCTAAGGACAGTTAATTATAGAGACAACGTTTCCTGACCATCGTAAACTTCTTTCAAGTTTCGTAATAGGTTGAATCTGTTTTTCTTTTGTCTAGAAAGATCCATCCAATTATAGTCCATACATAATATGTAATAGGAGTTAAAGAGGTGAGAGGTCAAGATGCAAGTCAAGAAGTTTAACTGTTGATAAAAAGCAAAAGCAGGCAAACTAGTCGTGTATTCCATCTGCACTACTTTTCAGATCTCATTCATTTTTATACTAGAGATTCTTCATCCTGCACTACATATGTGCAGCAATCTTGAGTATTATCTACACTTAAAAATACAAGAAATTTCCAACGATGGAAATGGAGCTTTCACTGTCAAAGGCTTGTTTTGCTGGTATAGTTTAAACCACCGGAGCAAATGGAGTAACCTGTCCAAAGAAAGCAACTTTTTGATACTACTGAGTCTTCCATTAAGATTTTTGCTAGTGTAATTATGTTTATTAAGGCAAAGATTTTTCAGCATTCCTAGCAATAAAAGCTATGAAAGAAAACAAAGAAAATACAAGTCAAGCCAAAAATAGATAGAAAGTAAGATAATGTAAGGTCATGTTGTAGCTCTGGTTTGAAATATAACACATTGCAGTGCTGAACCCTGTTTGAAGAAACCACTGAAAGCACCCATAGTCACGGTCTTAACTGTGTCTGACTCAATTCAACCAAGGCCACTTGTGGCTTTTTCTTTATAGACTACACATACATCAAGAGACAACATAAGCACCCATGTTCAATCTTACTGACTGTATTTTGGACAAAATTTTCAGGTTTACAATTAATGCTTGCCTTTCTGCTTCCTATAGCCACGAGGCTTTCCAGATACAGAAACAGATAAAACCTGACTGAAGGCGCTTCTGGCAAAATTAAGAAACATTGAGTGTGTCATTTGTTTTCTATGGGCATCTTTTGGAGTTACAGGGAATGTTACATAATACACTACCCAATGTTTGTAATAACCTTGCACCGGGAAGCAACCATCAACAATATATAACGATGGCGATGAAATCTTCATCATGGAACTACAGACCTGAGGCCGTAAAGCACCGTTCCGTCCGGGTGAAGGCGAATCATTCGATTCTTCACGGTAACGCCATGCACAAATGATTTCTTGTCATTTAAGAAGTAAGTGTCAGGCACCCAGAGTTGATCTGCCACTCGGTTATCAAGGGTGAGGTTGAGAGGTATGCCGGCGTAAGCCAGCCTCTTATCTCTCCAGTACTGCTGAAAATACATAGTCAAAGTGTAATCCTGGCGAGGAAAAAAAGAGAAGCACAACAGTCAATCATACTTGGCATACCTAGAAAAATATTTTTTCCCTGTCACTAGCTTATTTGCTGTTGATTTAATTTAATTTCAAGTATTTTGAGGGAAAAAATGCTTAGTAAAATCATTAAATATTTCTATCATTTGCTAAATAATTCTAATAATTCAAATATCCTTCAAGTCTAAGGGAATATTTCAAATCTTAAAAAATTCGGCTATTTTTGATATTTTTTGTCCTGCTCCTCTTTTTCTTTCATGTAGTCCCCTCAGAATTACCTGAAATCAAGATGTTTGTGGAATGATAAATGAGGTAACAGGTGAATGCTGCCGTCTTCCCAATTTTTAAAATGATAGATGAATGCAAAAACATTCAACATGTTTTGAAGCAGTATGCAAATTTCTGTCTGAAAAATAAGCTGTGAAGATGCTGCTTAGACGCGTGCCTTTGTGTGAGACTGCATCTTGCAATGACATAAAGATTTTCTCATCAACAAGCTACATCAGTACTTAGAATAACAGTAAATTGTTGTAAAGTCCCACTAATGTTAATGTTTGGTTTCCGTAATTTTGTTTGTTAAGGTTCCTTGTATCTGCTAGGAGCTGTGATCACTAACAGAAGAGCTGAAACATGGATACAGAAACCTAAAACATTAATTTTAAAATTCTTTAATTAATTTCAGAATTTGCTAAAGTGACTTGGTCATGTTGTAATAACGCTATATTGAAACACTTTGAAAGTCTTAGACAATAAGCCTCATTCCCTAGCTTCATGGTATTATTAAAAAAAAAAATATATATTGGAAGATTTTAAAGTACCACAAAATTAAAAAAAAAAAAAAATCATAAGCAATAGCAAAATTTCCTGTTAGGAAAGAAAAACCTTTATCTTTTCTTTCTCTCATAACTTTTGAAGTGTGGAAGGACATTTTCATTTTTAGAAAGCCTGTTTTTATGCATGAAATAAAAAAGGTGAACATCTGAAAATTATACTCTCTTATATATGGAAATTAATCTTAGAATCATTTAGGTTGGAAAAGTCCAGCCATTAACCTGACACTGCCAAGCCCACCACTAAACCATGTCCCTAATTTTTACAATTAAAGAAAACACTGGGTTTGGGTCTGATAATAGTGCTGTATTTAACAAGGACAAAAAATGAGACAGTAAGTACAGGCCATTAAAACTCTGATTTTCAAATTACAGAAGTGCTCTAAACGATTAAACTCTTCATGAAACTCTTCACAAAACACTGAGAAATTTATGTGATCTCCAAACACATTTAAATATTTAGCAGCAGGTGTGCAAACCACAGGATACCTGCATTTGCATCTGTTTCTACAAGCTGGTGATGCAAAACCCCTCAGGCTTGTTGCTTGTTTGGGAAAAGGATGCTCAGGTTTTCCAAGTACGGCTGCGGGTAACAGTCCATTCCTGCAACGGGTTTCAGGTGGAGACAACCCCATTTCAGGCACTGATCCTGCCCTGCTTCCCTCAAGCCCGACAGCCTTTCCTTGAAATCAAATGAAACTTGAGCACCCCTTTCACACACAGAGCCTCTGCTTTTTTTATTCAGTGATTCATTCTCTTTAATGAGGTAGCTGCTATAGCTTTAAGAAATCAATTTTAATTGCTTAGAAAAATAAATCATTATAGATATCAAGGACAAGCTGTTCGCATTTTAGGAAACTAATAGGAGACCTTTGAAAACAAAAGGGCCTGGTGATGGGGGGAAGGAGCCCGTGCAGAACTGCCTGGAAGGAAGCTCATTCCTCAAACCTCAAATCTGACATGACTGCTCAGGAGAACGTGCTCTGACCTTTTTGTCAGAAGCTTTCTTCAGTGGCACTAATGGTCCCTGCTCATCGGTGAACAAGGTACATGCTACAACGGGCGCACTTGCCTCGCTCCCATTAGCATGTCAGGAGGACCACATCTCTCCTCATGTTCTCTGCAACCAATTTTCTGACACTGATGCATTAGAATGAATATCCTCTACCAGCTCTGTTGCACCTCAATTAAAGCTTATTTCTATTAACATTCAGAATTTGCTATGCGCTTGCCTTCTGCAATGGTTTGCACACCGTGAAATTGATGATTCTAAAAAATGTGGACACGTGAGCAATACACCAAAAGCTCTCTATGTATAAATGCACAACGTATGTGCAAAATAATACGAATCAGAAATAAAGAGACGGGGTAGCACTGCACAGCACTGAAAGAAGTGAACCGGATAGCATCAAAATGTAAGACAAACAGCACATTTGAGCAAGAGAGAGGTTTAGGCTAGGCTCCTTTTTCCTTTGGCTTGATATAAAATACATGTTAACAGCTAACGAACGGAGTAATTAACTAGCTAAGTAAAACATATGTACCAAGACAAGCAGTTAATAGTCTGTCACTTTATTTGTCTATTTAATTATGTAAGGGAACAACAGAGAAAAATGTTTATAAATAACACGGAAACCGCAACATCCAGCAATCAAGAACTTTCAGTGTCTTGACTGAAAGACAAACTTTCAAAACACATCCTCTCAGGTATGAATTTCATTAGTGCTTTCTCAGTTAACCTTGACTTCTTATCTCTTCTTAACTTTAAATAGAATCATAGAATCATAGATAGATAGAATCATAAATAAAAAACACCTACCTATACATCTGCTGATGTATATGACTGTATTTGCATGTATTGAAAGCAATGATACCCCAAAAAGCTATTTTTTTAAAAAAAGTATGTTATTGGATGCGAAGCATCAGCTCATACCCTGTTCTTCACTTGGTATTTATCTACTATGGAAAGTGCGTGCTCACTCAGCATCTTCTACCACAGCCGTACACGATCCAGCTGCGCCGACACATCTGCCCGACCCCACTCTCTGCACTTAGAACAACAGACATGGCAGAAATAGAGTGCCCAAGAAAGCACGTGTGCTACCACACACCTCGAAGGATCGCTGTACATTTGTGCTCCGCCAGCCTGACCTGCTCTGAAGAAGACAGAATGCATGTGAACCACGCTTGTTCATCATCACACTTTTTCTGATAAGCTCAAAGCAAAAAGCCGCAGCAAACCTGTATTAGAACCGCACTGAAACTACTTGGTTGTGCAAGGAGTGATAAAATGAGCAGCAAAGGCCAATTCCTTAGGGTGGCCCTACCAAAGTCACCACCAGCAGAAACTAAGCTTATTAAAACCCGTGAGGACATCAGCTCTCATTCTTTGATTAGCTAATTTGCTAGACTTCATACCCATAAAGGAAGTTTTCCCCTTTTCTATACTCCAGAGGAAAATGTAAAAATGGTTTGAGTGTGGACTGGGAAAAATGCACTAGGTATTTGTCAGGTAAAATGAGAAAATGGACTTCTACCCCCAGGTAAGTAGCCTACAAAGTTTATTAAGGGCCACCTTCCTCCAGGGGAGCTTACGATGACTAGCTCTGATATAGAGGTCAAGAGGGTAGATATCTAAAGCTGGAAGAGATTAATTCCACTACAGCTACTGTATTAGGGTGCTATTATATGTCAAAGATGACACAGTGCTGACAGCTTTAGGAAATTCTAACTACCGCACAGAGCAGCGGACAATTTTCTCAGCAGCAAAGACCTCCGTACATCATATTTTTTTTCCCCACACAATACCATGCCACATTCAAGGTCCCCCTTTCCCCTCTCCAGTTCCTCACAGTAATAGACACTTCAGGTCGAGCACAGTAACAAAATCACTCAAGGCCCTGACAGAAGGACAAACACGGTGCTTCTGAAGTACAGGAGAAACGTCTTCAAAACGGGAAAAGCTGGACTGCACAGGCAGCTTGCTTTTGCGTATTCATGGAACATCCTGCAAGGATAAAGAACAGTGGCGAGCATCCTTGACTTTCGAGCATGGCAACGATGCCAATAACGTAAGGAAAGGCACCCAGAAAGGTGTGCTGGTGTTTTTTCAACATCAGTTTTCCCGGGGAGGGGAAGAGAAAACAACTCAAATAGTAGATAATACTTGGGAAGAAATTTAGATACAATGGTAGAGACCAGTATCACGACTTAAACAGAGTATAATAGATCTGTGTTCTTCATGTGTATTATCTGCGATTTCAAAACTTCTTAAGCAAGAGCTATAGCGATTCACAAATACTGTATGCACTAACCATGTACAAAGAAATCCTTAAGCATTTTCGACATGATATTTGTCTCTCCACAGTCTGAACATACCATGTAGGAAGCACAACTATGATTTAACCACAAAGCCACATCAGACAGGCGGAATGCATTATAGTATGCTACAGTACCGTGCCTAATGCACTGACTATAGGACTAGTGAACAATAAATACTAATAAGCTGTAATACTAAAAGCAAACAATAATTTGTTTTCTATTACAAGATTTGTTATCTTTAGCTTTTCTCTCCTGCACTCAATAAAAGGGAATGAAAAGTTTTTAAAAAAATAGTTTGCTCATCAAAATAAAATTAACAACATTATAGCAGCAATAATGGTCTAAAATTGACTATCACTTTACACTCCTACTGTGTTATGTATCAGGGACATTAAAGTTTTCCATTAGCTGTAAAAATGTTGTGTTTCTTCAAAATGACTGCTAGATAGAACACTACAATTAATAATGATGATGAAATACTTTTAATATGGCAGTTAAGCAAAGGAAATTATTCATGCAAAATAAATAAATACATAGAAATTTTGGAAAAAGTCTACGCATAAAAGAACTAGTCCACTGCTTGGGAAGACAGCCTTGTATATACTTGAAGCGCAGATTCCTGTTTTTAGATTTGTATTTGGATGTAAATTTACACCCTTGTTTTATTGACCAAAAGACATGTGATTATTACCATCAGCTAAAGTAAATACTCATTCACTGGATAAAAAGATGTGTTGAAAATCCATGCTTAAGTCTCCATATAACTTCAAGGTCCCTTCAGTCACCTTCCACACAATTTCAAAAAATTAGATGTGGCTGCTGTAGTATAAGGAGCTATTTCTGAAGCATTGATGACTGACTTTCTTCCCAATAAGCCCAAAGTGAGTTACAAAGCCAAACTCATGAATCCTATGCTTTGACAAAATAACTGTAAAACTGTCCCCCTACCTTACACAGAAGAGACCTGAGAAATAGATTCATGCACACATTAATTCACATAGCTAAATATGACTTTAATAAAGACATATCTAGAAAGGCTAACCTTAAGAAGTCAGAATTTACCAGGAATACTATTCAGTTGTCCAAGACGTTCACTTAAGCATTTTTCTTAGCATTCAAAATTTCCTAAAAGCTTCAGCAACTTTCATAGTAAAGAAAAAATGTACTAAAGCAAAAATTCACATTACATTTTACCTGTTAACATTTTGATTTGCTCAATGTCTAATCCATGCATTACTTATTTGTCAGTGAATGGAGAAAATCAACAGTCTATTGTTTTACAAAACTTTTTACAAGAAAACTGCCTGACCAGACCCTCTCTGGTGTTAGACGTAGTTCACGAGCAGCCTGAGTGAAGGAGACGTGCGCACACACACACAGACACACACACATCCACTCTACTCCAGCAAAGCAGCTTACTCTAATGCTCCTTGGCCTACCTGCTGTTATAGTAAAGTTTCATCTCACCTATCAGATCCTGACTTGAGCTTCTCTCCAATACCACTCAAAAATGCTACAATGACAGGCTGAAAACATGGCACATATTTTCCCCAAGTGTGTGGCTAAAATAGTCTTCTGTTAAGAAAATGCAACGCTAAAGCAGCTGAATTACACTGATTTCAGTGTGACACTCTGTACATCCATGTTGTTTTGTTATCCTTTGTGTCAAATTACCACACGCAAGGATGATGTTATAAATAGATCTAAGGAAATATTTAGCCTCCAAGAACTCACTCAATGCTACAAACCAAAGTCTTCTAAATAAACGTATGATAGCATGGGTCTTTCCTGCCCTCTCACACCCTCCGGCACAAGAGTTTCCATCTCCACCACAACCACAGTGCCTTCTCCAAAAAGCCTGTCTGTCCCCCACCAGCATCTCTGGGTGCTCGAGGAGGGTTGCCATACCAACCAGCGCTGGCTTTCTGCAGGCAAAGGGAGCACGGTTGACATAGCAACCGGCCAAAGCAGCTTCTCCCCAGCTTTTCGGGGACAGGTGGTGGTCACGGCAGCAGAAGCGGAGCTTCTCATCAGGAACGAAGGGAGCAGCTGGGCACCCTCGGTGGGTACTGCCCCACGGCACCTTCCTGCCACGGCCACAGGAGCTTACTCTTCAAAAGCTGGGTAGGGGCTTCTCTCTCTCCGTGCTGCTCTGCCCGCAACAAAGTGAGGGGGATGCCTTCCCGCTCTTGGGGTGTTCTCTCACCCCACCATCAGAGGACACCAGCTGATGAGGAAGCAAATGCTTGGTCTGAGCTTTGGCAGGTGAATACCGACAGAGAAAGAACAAAGTTCCTGCAAATACTTCAGTTCAGGGATGTAAGTCAGGACAATAAGAATTCCATCTAGGCTATTTAAATCGCAACAGATGGGAGTAAGGGGAGAATACTTAAATATTCCTTCTCTGGTTCAGAGTATCACAGGTATTACAACATCATAGGCTTCTTGGTAATCAGGAGTTTCTATTCCCAAAGGACTGATCAAAGAAAAACTAACACCTTTACGCATCAAGGGTATAATACTCCCTGATCTGGTGGCAGAAAGCTAGCTAAAAGAAGGATGATCTTTCACTACACTCCTGAAGATCTGTCCAAAGATTGTGTGGAAAACTGCAATCAAAAACCATTTGATGATGGACAGATAGAACATAAAATTCAGTATCTGATGGAGCCCTCCTAAAAAAGAGGAATAGAAATGTCAAATGTTTAGGTGATAAAGTTGTAAACTCTGAAAGAGATCAAGTCAGAAAAAAAACCACCAAATATCATTAAAACAAACAAACAAACAAACAAAAAACCAATAATGCTAGGCTCAGTAAGGCACTGAACTTGCTTCATGAAGAACAAATTTATTTATTTGAGAGCTGACAGGACCTCAAGAAAACAGGTACATTTAATTGCACTAATTGAAATCCTGCTAACAACCTACAGGGAAGAAAAAAATCAACCTTTATCAGCTGTCAGCTGGTTCCCACGATTGAGGCAGCTGACCTTAGAGAGATGGGAACTGACAACTAATGGATTGTGCCTCCTACACAGTAGCAGGATGTGCCACCAGTGAGCTGGAGAAACAAGCTAGTGCCCTAAAATCTTAAAGCTATGATTTTTTCTTTTTTTTCAGTTATAAGATATGAACAAAGCCTAAAAATTTGGGATCTATGAGGTACCCATTTTAGACAATGAAGGACTTCTCAGACTTGAACTTTGTGCTTGCCATAAATATATCAACTGACACCTCTCTGGCATTACATGAATTATCAATACAAATCTGGAAGGAAAAACAAAACTCAAAAAAAGCCCTATAAGTTGATATTTCTCGTACTTGTTCAGGTCTTCTTATTTCTTAGACTATTGCATGCATAATTCTTTTAGTGTCTGCAAGGTGTTCCAGGACAGCAGTGATTAAGGTAATTGAAAACCCCCATAGCTGGGCATAGACAGATGTGCTTTAAATACTGTGACCATAAATATATAGCTCCATGCCCCTCATATTTGCTGTGATTAAACATGAAAACCATCCAAAACAATTTTCAGTAAACCCAAATTTCTGACTGAAATGTCTACAGTCTTTTTATCACCACAGAACTGTAAAAAGACCTTTCTAAAGGCATGCCAGAACTCATATGATCCTTTTTTTTTTTTTTTTTTTTTAATCACTCCAGAGTATAACAAATAAAACAAAACTATATTTAGGAACAGAAAGCTAAGGGAAGCACACACTTGAATGAAAATGGAAATACGTATCTGTTCATATCCACACTTTTTTGGTTAAAAGAAGGAATATTTACTCCACTGTTGGGAGAACTTTTTAAATTTTCTCACCTCCAAACCTATTCCTTTGCTGACTCTGGGAGCCAGCCAACCTCATTGACACTAGAGCAGCAAGGCTGACACCCAAATTCCTACTTGCTGTCTGTGATTATCCGAACCACCAGACATTCCTATAGGAAATCCCATTCAAGACAGACAACAGGAACAAAATGCCCTTTGAGAAAGAGGGTGAGAACACATTGGCCATCAAATGTTTTTAAAAGGCCTAACTTGAAAGGTGATACGTGTATTTCTCAATATCACGGCGTGCACCATTTGGGTGTGCCAGCACCCCCAGACCTCACTGGCCCTGCTGGACCCTGGGGTTCCCTCCATCCTGCCCAGGGCCCAGGCCCCCATGTCAGCCCCCCAGGGCCATCAGCCCCTGCCCCA
>KL267546.1:0-23193 GCA_000699545.1 Podiceps cristatus
ATATATTTTATATTTGCTTGCTTTTGTACCCATATAGAATGGTTAGGAGTCACTTCTGTGAAGATCTACTTGAAGACCCTTTTTCAAGTGATTTTATTTAGTAAATAAAATTAAATTTGGTTGACATAAATATGTTCTGTGACTCCATGTACTAAATTTAGTGTTCTGCCTATTCAAATTGTAAAAATTGGATACCTCATTACATTTAAAAAAGACAACAAAGGATTGTTGTTGACAAAACAAAGAGTTGATTACTGTTCTTTATTCAGATACTTTGCAGAAACAGAACTTTATTTTAGGCTTAATTTTACTTGTTTACTTTTTACATTTAAATGGAAAAGATACTTCTGATTTCCTGAGGTTCTATATACATCCTGTCTCCCTGTCTTTGTAACATGCACACATTTCGAGGTAAGTGTCAGAGGCATTGATTTTCCCCTCTAGGAGCACATCACTACCTTCTTAATGATTGCCTGTCTGGCAGCTGATGAGAGTATTTTCCTTCTGCACTTAAAGAAAAATGTCTTATCCAAAGCCCACTGAAAGTGGTGAGAGTCTTTTAAAATACTGTGTCTTTGGATCCAAACCAAAGACAGATTTGCCTCCGAGGTTGCAGCCTATTAATGCAACCTCAGCCTTAATGCTTTGAAGCACATATGAGGTAATGAAGAGATTTGAGGTTTTGTTGTTGCACAAGCAGGATATTTCTGAGAATAACTCTGAAATGCATTTTCCCTACCTCTACAAGGCTGGTGATTTCAATATCACAAGATAAGGTGATTTGGGCTCTTTTTGATATATTGTGACCCTGTTGTATTGTGCATAAATGTTTTTACATCATTCACTTCCTGACAGTATTTGTACTGCATTGTAATTAAAATAATGAAGGGTATCTGTTATTGTATAGCTGTACAAATAGGATACCTATATTTAATTTATAGATATTTACCAGGAGCTAATGTGACGTGTAGATTAATGACTAAAACACCAGCACCAAAATCTTTTAAATGTCTTGAAAATCACACATTTTGTTGTCTTTTCTTCTCAGGGACCATATCTGTGAACACATTACGTACACCGTATACTGCACCAGGGGAAAGTGAAATCCTTGACTTGGATGATGACCTGTATCTTGGAGGTTTACCAGAAAATAAAGCAGGCCTCGTCTTCCCAACAGAGGTGTGGACAGCACTCCTCAATTATGGATATGTCGGCTGCATTAGAGATTTATTTATTGATGGTCAAAGCAAAGATATTCGACAGATGGCTGAAATTCAAAGTACAGCTGGAGTAAAACCCTCATGCTCAAGAGAAACTGCAAAACCTTGCCTTAGCAACCCCTGTAAAAACAATGGTGTATGCAGGGACGGGTGGAACAGATATGTTTGTGATTGCTCTGGTACAGGGTACCTTGGCAGATCATGTGAAAGAGGTAAGTTCCATGAGATGGCTGCATTTCTACTTTATAGAATCCTGCAGAATGATTAAAAATGCTGTCCTTAACTCTTCTGAGGCAGAAAAAACATCCTTGTTTTCACTTGATGTGAGATGGAGCCCTGCACTACCCCGAAAGAAGTAGCTCTAGAGGAATGATCTTAGGGAAGTTTTGAAGATGCATGAAGAAGTATTAGTTGACTATGACAGAGTCATTACTGCTAAATTTCTCTTAGAAAATGTCTTCTTTCGTGTTTCATCATACATTGCTGAGTTGTGAAAAGCTCTGTGAGAGTAATTTCTATTATTACGGCATTATTAAACGGTCACATTCCAATTCCAAACTGAGGTCTTGTTCTCTGCCTGTTTCTGTCAATACCACTGTGTAATTAAATTTACTTTTGAATTCCTCTGTATCAGTTAAATCCATGGCCAGAACTTCAGCCATGAGTCCAAGCAAAACAATCCGTGTAGGAATCTCTATTTCTTATTTAACTGTTTTTTAAAAATCCTAGTACCCAAGGAAACAGTTTCTACTTAATTCACTGAGTATCCCTCTTGCCTAGAAAAAGTAAGTGTAAAGTTGACAAACCCCATTTATTTAAATGAAAAGGTGAATATTGGCAAGGAATACAAATGTTGATATCTTGATTCATTTTTCTAGTTAGTAAGATGAAACAAAAATGTATTCTTTAAAAATAAAAACCTGATGACTGTTTTAGTTGTACGTTAATAGACGTGCATTTATGTAGAATTAATACCATCAAATTATTAGCATTTGCAAGTAGATTCTCAGCTGCTTTTTTTTTTTTTTTTCTGTCTTATTTTTTGAACACATATGCCTTTCGCTCATGGACAGTTATTCTGTGATCTCCAGATTGTTCTGTTACTGGTGGAGTGAAGCTGACAGAGGGCATAACCGAGCTGTCTGATGCATTACAAAAGCCTTCAGATAAACATGTCTGGTGTACCACCCTGTGGCAAAATTCTGCTATTACATACGGCAGAAGTAAAAATAGGATTTGCATTTTTTCAACTTGAGAGCTAGGAACCTTGTGCGTTAGAGAAAAAAAAACACATGCAGATAAGCAAAGAACTTAAAAGCAGGCTTCATCCTAGCAATTTCTTGTAAATTTTTTGACCGGTGGTAATATTTTATGTAGAAACTTTTGTCTTTTTTATTTCCTAGATTTGATTTTAAACTGTCTTTCAACATAGAGCCTGATTTTCCCAGTGCATTCCCCTAGTGGGAATGGTGATACTATGGTGGTGGTGTTGGCTTCTCTACAATGGTATTTGGTTCTTGTCCAAAAGAAATATGTGCGGCAGTTCAGACAGTATGGGATAATTTCCTGCTCTTGAGTTTCTCTCTCCAGAGGAAACTACACTGAAAGGAGGTCTCCTTCTAGTAATATTCACATCCCAAATGGTCGTGCATTAATAAGATTATAGCTTTTGGGATTCTGAAAGAGATGTGTTGGCATCCTACCACACAAAGTTATTATAACTACTACCCATGTGCAGTAAGTGATAAACTTTTGGTGATATAAGCAACACAATTACAATTGTTCAAACTAATTTAAATAAAATGGGAACATGTTCATTTCAGCAAACAATACAGTTTCACAAATAAAAGAAAGCATTAGAATGAAACATTGGAGATAAACAGCTGGAATACTTCACTTAATGTTAAGTGATTAAGGTATCTTCAGTAAACAAAAGTATCTAGCTAATTTTTAGTACCATCATCGATTTTTCATGCCGTTTCCCCTAAAATCCATCTAACACCCACATGGGGATGCATCGTGTACAATACAGTATCTGAAATAGTTTTTGTCAGTTTATCAGTGGACAAAAAACATGGAACACAACTATTTTAATTTCAGTATACTTAAAAATACTATTTTTTTAATATCCATATGCTTTTTATCTTGTTGCAAGTTATTCTTGATTTTATTCTTGATTTTCAGCAAGGTTAAACATCAGCATAATCTGTAGATTGGCTTTAGTAGATTATGGAAACTACAGCAGATGGACAGACAGATGTCACAGCAATATAATTTGGCTTCCTATCTTACTTTGATTGCGGATCACAATATGTGACTGCCTCTCGGCAAAGCCTTTTGCAGGTGTATACTTTTGACTGGATGGCTAGGAATAACGCATAAGAGTAAATTCATCAAACTGATATGAAAAAGTAGGCATGCAAAGAAAGATTTCTCAAAGTGATGGTTTTGAGGAGAAAATATATTTAAATTAGAGTGTGTGTGTCTCTGTAGATGTCCACATTGTGAATGCACACACACCTGCACGTACACATATACATTAAATAAAGAAATATAGCTTTCATTCCTTGCATTATCTCTGGATGCTTTAAAATTAAAAAAAAAAAAAAAAAAAAATTACAGGTGATATGATGATAGATGGTATAAAGAATCATATGTTCAAAATATTATAGTAATCCCATGTCTGACTTAAATTAACTAATTGGTCCTGTGTGTTGAAGTTCTAACACCTTTACAGTGTGGCTTAGGATCTCGGTCCTGAAATAATACCAATGTCGAAACTGGGAGGAATAATTTCAACTTCGATTTGTGTATTATCTAGTAACTAACTGCATATCAAGAATTGTTTCCATCAGATTGATGGAAGAACTCCTTGTGATTCACCAAGGCTGCAAATTTGGGCCCAGATGGGCTGAAGTAGCTGCTGCAGGAGACACGCAAACAGTGCTAAGTGAACATCTGTGAATAGAAAAAAAACCTAAAAGTTTGAATTTGAATCAGTAGCTGTTGATATACTTGAATACTCACACAAGAGTAAAATCATATATATCAGTGAGTCTTTTCAGGGCAGGATATTGGCTTTGCTTACACTGCTAAATAAAACAGGGTCAGAAGCAAAGCTGAATACTTTCTTATTGATGATCCAGACTCTTCGCGTGCTTCCTGGCATGGCTCTGGACTGTATCGTCTGTCACTTTCTGGGCAAAGTTTGTGTGTGATTTCGGAGACAGCAGACACAGAGGGTGATTTCATGGTTTAAAAATGGCTCTGTGGGCTGCAACACAGTCCTCATATTATCACAGGCACATTGAAACTGAAAAAGCAGGAAAAAATTAATAATTCTGTCTTTAGGACTTCAGAGGCACTACAAGGAGTCCAGAGGAAACAAGATCCTGTTTTTCTCTTATAATACATGCAGTAAGCATCTGTATTTACCAAGCATCATGTTGTTAAAAACAACACAAATTTGACTGCAAAACTTAGGAGGAAGAACACTGAAATTCAAAAGCCTAGTCCATTCTTCTTTCACTTTAATTTAAATAAGCTGTGAATGGAAGAGTAACATTTATTTGGAGAATTCTGTTTCTCCCCATAAATATCTGGCTGAGAATTTCTGATGGTAGAAATAGGTGTAGGAAAGTTTCTGGAAGAGTAGGCGCCTCAGACTCTTCAGCAATTCAGGGAATTCCAGCCCAAGTGAAAATTAAGGTCCTGAATCTCCTCTCATATCATACTAGTCTGCACATCCTTGTTGATAGGCACAGGGCTGATTGAGGTAGTATATATATTGGAAGGAAGAGTATCTAGCCCTGGAGATTTTAATCAGAAACAAATTGAAGAAAAAAAAATGGACAAGGGAACTGAAACCTTCAGTGCGTTTTTTTGTTGTTTTTTTGTTCATTTGGTTATCTTGATTGTTTGTTTTTTAGCACAGAAGCAGCAAGGGGTTTTAATTGTTGGGTTTATAAAAATACCAAAGAAAGAATGTATAAAATAATATTTATCAATCTCTGAATTATAACTTGCTGTTTATTTTTTTGTTAATAACTCTACTGCATGTGCTTATTTGCTGCCACAAAAAATTGTCAGTAATGTTTTATAAGGGTTTTCTGCTATTTTTCTTTTCAATGCTATGCTTCCAACACTGAAGTAGTAGTAAAATCATTATTCCCTGCTGTGGAGACTCTGATTCTTTTAATGAATAGTGCATTCTGAACTAAACTCATGGTGTATTAACATTTAATCTAATAATTAAGAGGAAGCTGAACAAGCCAAAAAAGGCATTCTGCCAACACTTATGTCAGAACAGTTAGCAGTGTAGACCTCAAAGAAAGATGAGACACATACCCCTTTGGAATTAGTTGGTCCAGAGGAGGAAAAAAAAAAAAAAAAAAAGTTGGGGGGAAGATTAATGCATACTTTTAGCCAAAATGTTCTTTCAAGGTTTGCATAACTAGTGTAACCCCCACTGCCTCTCCTTGTTCAGATCACCATATCACCATTTTACTGACCAGGCCTTGCAAATTAACAGTCCATTCTGGACAACTGAGGTAGCTGCAGGATGGAAACAATTCTATTAAACAGGTGAAACAATGTCTAGTTCCGAGAAAATCAAACCAAAACAAGTCCTTCTTATTTCATCTTCAAAACTGTTTTTTCCTACTGTCTGAAAAACAAATTTCTCTGTTGATATATGCCACCAAGCATAATAATAGGGTGATAAGGCATTGCCACAAAGAATTCCAAGAAAAACACCAGTAAGGGAAGAGGGAACTCCTTGTCGAAGGTCTCACACATGCACTGCTAAATGCCCTCCGTCCAGCCAAGACTAACAGAACACGGAAATTTGCAAAGCTGAGAGCAATGCTGAGTCTAGTGGAAGAGATGCTGAGTTGAGTAGGTGATTCACGTGGCAAAATCCAGCTTGCCATCCTTAGAGAAGAGCACAATATTGACAAAATACCATTCAGCCTTCTTAATATAGCAATCATTTAGTAATGGTTTAACAACAAAAGGTTTCCATGCACCTCTACCAGCAGACTCATTTCAAGTGAGTAAACTGAACATAGCTGGGTTTTTTATTTTAGGAATAGGTAGTGTCTCTGATCTTCAGTTATGGCTCTCAGGGCAGTGCTAAATCTTCTTTCATCGAAGTATCCCTGCTTCCTGAGTGGCTGTGGGTTTTCTTCTGTGATACCTTTGTATTTAGAAAACCTGTGACTTGGAGCTCCCCTACTGAAAGGAGCTAGTTGACATGAGGGGGTTTTCTTATTGCCCCAGAGTTTTTTAGTCATTTGATCTTCCATTCCATCTCCTTGGTCTGTTCTTGGAACATCTGTCTCCAAAATAACTGGCACAGTATGGTTTAGGAGGATTGAGTATCTAATCACATCAGGTCTGTTCACCATGATGTTAAATACTCACAGGTCATTTCTGATTAAATTAAGACAGTTCCTTCTCTCCTCTTTTTTTTTTTTTTTTTTTTTTTTTTTGTAATTTTCCAAAAGACCAAATAATTACAGAAAACCTGGCAAACAGTACCAGTGCTGATTCTGACAACTTTCTTTTACAACTTTCTCTCATAAGATAATTTATTAGCAACAGACCTTTAGTGTTGTTGAATGCTGTTCATCCTACAACATCTGATTTTATGAAAACCCTGTATAGTATTAATGTACCTTTTTTAATAGAGAATATAAAATACCTTTTGTTTTCTATTGCATGAGCGTATAATTTAAACTTTTATGCTGTACTTCTTTACCTAAATTGTGTTTACCTTAATAAAGATCTTCAGATCTTTTCATGCACAGACTAGACAGCTAGATATAGGAATGAATTGTAAGCCCCTACTTGTCCCCGCCTCAACCCCAAATGATCAAAAAACCAAATTGCCTTGCACTTACAACTCTTTGACTTGAAATCTCTTATCAGGCTGGTGAGAGTTAAGTATTTAATCTGCTTCACAGAAAAATTTTAGGTTCAGAATATGCAAAATCATTATTATCTGCATGGTTAGAAATCATCAAACCTGTTAATGCCCTCTTCTAACCTGTGATGTCTAATGATGTTCATGCCAGTATTAGTAATCCCTTTTTCCCAACATCAGACTGTTTTCTTCATTTGTATTGGGGAAGTCTGGAATTATTAATGAACATTGCATCTCTCATTTTTGCTTCTGATATGCTCACAGAGCTAGTGGAACATTTTGTCCTTCCATGGACCGTGTAGGCTGGAAGTCTTGAAGAGCTTATCTATCTTTAACCATATACAAGAGATGGAGTGGAAACAATTTGACAAACTGTCATAAGTATCCATGTTTAAAAAAAATATTCTAATACAGGTTTAGTTATGCTACTGATTAAACATAGTAGCAGTAGTATCAGTCCTTGAAAATGTTGTTGCATGTGGGGCCACAATACACCTTTGCTGTAGATAAGTGTCTCCATTATACTGCGGCAAATTGAAGCACAGAGAAGCATCCTGTAGGTGTTCTCTGCTGTCTTCTCTTTCTGCTTATTGCTTATTTCGCCTGTTATTGGGCAAGTAACTGATATTTTTTTCAGTGAGTTGAGATGCCTTCAGGATTGCATCTTTTTCTAAGAAAGATTCTGTAGCATCCTGTTTAGACCTCATCATCTAACACTTCAACAATTTCTAGGACTGATAGTTTTGGGGTGGGTTAAAGAATTTAAGAGACACATGAAAGAAGTTAGAAGGTCTTTAGTGAATTGGTGGTAGGTAAACAATCAGACGTGCATAGACCAGGGCACATTCAGATAGTATATATTGCCTTTCAGGTAGTGGTTTTAGTTATGTAGTACAGTTAGTTTTGTACATTTCTGAGGAGCCTACTGAAATTCCTGGCAGTCTGCCACTGACTGTTGGCTTGGGGTAAAGGATGTTGCTCACTCACTGCTTCTTCCACCACCACGTGCCACTGCCCGTGAGCCTAAGCGCCGTTTCCAAAGGCTGCGGTGGTTAACTGGCCACAATGCTTGATCATCCTGCAAAAAAGGACTTCCTAATACGTTTCAGAAACAGATGTGTCCTTTGCTTTCTAGGAACTGCTGTGCCTCCCTGTGAGCAGAAATGCAGTCTTTCTGCTACCTTCCTCATTACCAGCCTGAAGGCTGGGAAAAGACTTGTGGCTGGTTGCTCTGGGGTCTAACAGACTGTGACCACTCTGTGCCAGAGCCACTCGCCGGGAGGGTTTCCTGTAGTCTCTGAAAGTGACAGTTATTTGCTTGTCTCAGGGGTTTTAAGATCTTACCCTCAATATGCCAAGTCCAGTCTCAGTCCTCTTGTTGAGACTGTCAAAATGTTCATACGCGCATTTTTGATTCTATCATACCGCAGTCGTCGTGGTCACGAAGCAATCTGCGCTCCGTCCAAACCATGCTGGGAATATTTACCCATTTCAGGCGGCTTTTTGCTAACTAGATGATAATTGTAACTGTGGTAGTAGCAATTCTTATAAGTTTATACGTGGAGTATCCTAAGGTAATTATCTAGGTGGATGATAGTCAGATGTAACCTTTTAATAAGCTGTAAGTTTTACCTGAACAACTTTTACTAGCTTTGACCTAATTTGTGTAGTACAGGCCTAATCTTGCGAGTATTTCTTTACATATGATTTTACCCATCTGCTTGAAGACACATACATGAATGACTGGTTCATGAAGAGAGTAATGTAGTTTCTTTAAAAAGTACCAAAATATGTCACTTAAGCCCCCTTCCCCCAAAAAATCCAAAAACCCCCGAAACACCACACACACAAAAAACCACAAAACAACAGCCAAAAAATTCCCAAACAAAACAAAACCCAAAACTAAAAACAAACCACCCCCACAAAAACCAGACAAAATCCCAACAAAACCCCCACAACCTTATGTTTATGTAATTATATATTATATAATATGCTTATGCTTCCCAGTAATAATTTTGATATGTAATATGTAATTTTTGTGTCATACTGAGTGAATACACATTTACCATCTTCTCTTTGTGCATTTTTCAGTAAATACAATATAATTCCTTAATAACTGATTTTCTCTTTTATGTTTCCAGAGGCAACAATTTTAAGCTATGATGGAAGTATGTTTATGAAAATACAACTCCCGGTTGTGATGCATACAGAGGCCGAAGATGTCTCTTTACGGTTCAGGTCTCAGCGAGCTTATGGCATTTTAATGGCAACTACTTCTAGGGAATCTGCAGATACCCTTCGTTTAGAGTTGGATGCAGGACAAGTTAAACTAACGGTCAACCTAGGTAACAAACTATTCCTCCAAGAAATTAACATTTTCTTTACATTTTTTTTTTTTTTTGCTTGCAAACATTTATGAAACAGCCTGTTTTAACATTAAAAGTAAACTGAAATGATATATAAACACATGTCAATGCAACATTTGCATATGTACATACACACACAATTACATGCCCATTATTATACTTTATTTTGTTTTCTTTTGCATTTTTGTATTCTTTATATAGTCTTAACATAATCCATCACAATATTTTGTACTGTTGTGTATTCTAAAAAAAGAAGACTAGTTCATCAGTGGTATTTCTGGGCTAAATTATTATTCTTTGTTATGGAAGATTGGTCTCCTGCCACAACTGCTTCATAGTAGCAATTCCACAATTTAAATGTGCAAGCAGAAACAACGTGTATGTAAGTCAGTTCAGTTTTACCTCCACCAATTAATGTACAACATGCAAATCTATCAAAGAATTTCTAGTTTTAACACTGAAAATGTTGCAATTAGGTATTCCCACTGATGGATGTCTTGGTCTCCTTTTTTTAGGTGTCAAATCTATAGTAAATCCATTTCCTCTTTTTTGAACAATTCTGTAGTGGTATTTTTGTAGTATCGAACGTTAACACAACCCTTCAATGCCCAAAGACTGCGGCCCTCAGCAAACAGCCGTGTGAACACAGGAGGCACAAGCCCTTTTACAGAAAATAAATAAGTAAATAAATCAGTTTTCTAGTTTGAAACATGATGAACAAAATGTTAGGTTATGGTTTTCTCTAGGATTTTTTTTTTTTTTTTTAAAGTAAGTAAACAAAAGTGATTCTGCCATGCTTATGAATAAATCCAAGTCAGGACCTGAAAGAGAACAGAGGTACACTTAGAAAAATGTGCATTCCGTGCAGTCATTCCCATTCAGTGGAATGCTTTTTTTAAAGGGAGTTAAGTATTTTATTGTTTTAATTGCAGGTAAAATGATTTTGAGAAAGGCGGGGAGGAGGGGGGAGAGAAAGTAATCGCCTAACCCTCCACTTCATGGAAGTGTCGCTCACTGAAATACCATCGTGGTGTTTGGAGCTGGGAAGGGAGAAGGAGAAGCGAAGGGTTCCCTCACCTCCTCTTCTCTTGCGGCCCCGTAGGGCCAAGCCAGGGCTCCCGTGGCCACGGGGCTCCCTCCCGCCGCAGCGCTTTCTGTCAAAGGGGGTGTGCAGGTGCTGCTGGTCCTTGGCTGTTTGCAACCACTTTTCTGATGCGGTTGACGACACATGACAAACTCAGCTATATGGAAACAAAATCTAGGTTTGATGGTATATATGTTCCTCAAAGGTATAAAACAGGAGTAGCTGTACAAACCAAGTAGCATCACATAGATTTTTAATGTATTTATTTATTTTTAATAGTAATAAATGCAGATAGCCCAGCAGAGGATCCTGCTACAGATCAGGTCATTCTCTTTATGTACAAAACACCACCCTCTGTCATTTTTTGCCTACTTCTATAGTTAAGAAAGTAAATAAATCCATGCCCTAGCAATATTGTTTCTTCCTCCAACATACGTCCTTTCGTTTTCTCCCACTCCGCGCCCCCCCCGCCCCGTTTTGTTTTTTTTTTTTTTGTCAGGCAAGGAAATAATCTGAAAATAGACAGAAATAGACAGTATTCTCTTACTTATAAGTTTAGAAATATGTGATTATTTTCGGTATATTAATGTAGCTTTAAATGTAGTCACTGTTCATTTCTTAAGTCTATACATAAAGAAAATCTAAACCCACAAACCCCTATTTATAGGCCCGGAAGATGAGCTTCGTATTTTACTAGTTTTTGAAGATCAGCCTTTGAGGTATACTATACACAAGTTGTCCAAGATGTCTGATTGTGGCCTGGCTTGCTCTATGACCCATTGTGACGGAGCACTTTCTAATTGCATTGAGAAAAATTACCTGTTCTTTCACAGATGGGGAGAAAGTTGCAGCCTGCCTCAGTTAAGCATCTTTGACATTTAATCCTGATTTTTCACTTAGATTTGTCACCATGTAGCTTTGTTTGAAATTGGCCATTTTTACCCTATTTGTCGTTTCTATTTATAAAGATTTATCGCAGTATATCTGGGTTATAACAGTATGTAAAGATTGATGATATGGAGTGGCCATATTTGCATGTGTCTGTCCCCGGAAGGGTGGACTGTGATTTTATTGGATGTCTGCAGCTATTACCTTGAAGGATAAATTTTCATTTTTCATCTATTCTTCCCCATCTAGACTGTATCAGGATTAACTGTAATTCCAGTAAGTGCCTATTCAAACTTTTTAAAATGTTATTCCACCATTATAAAATATGCAAACTAGATGAAAAAGATTGTGGACAGCTTGCAAGCGCTTGATAATTTATTAATGAAATGTGATGATTAATTATCGTTGTGTAAAAAGTCATCATATTCTCTAGTGTGTATTTTTTGTCCTTCCCATAGAATATAACTTATAACTAGAATGTTAAAAAAGGAAGTATTCTACAGGTTGTAAACATACATAGAGGAAATGGTACCTGTAGTACTGTATTATTCTAGAGGGGCTATTCTGTTGACAGTAGCCATAACATTTTTTTAACTAGCTTTTCTGATAAGCTGTCAGATATTTTCCCCCGCGTCCTCCTCCTAGTTTCCTTGACATTTTACCTCCAACTTGTGGTGAGACTGTTGGAACATAATTGTCTGTAGTACAAGAATTTCTGTTTTATAATCCTCCTAGACAATTAACTGTATTTACTGGCTGCTTGTAACACAATTGGTTTTGCTAAATCTTTGTTTTATAGAGACATAATACATTATAATAAGGACATTATTAAGTCTGAGAATAACCATATATCTATGATGATTTTTTACACCCTAATTGTGTAAGAAACCTTAAATTGAACAATTTTTCTCTGTGATATGCATGTTTATGAAACAGAGGGAAACATTTGCCAGATGAATGGACTAAATTTTAACTTCTCTGATATTATTTGGATTAAGAGGCTATATTCTGAAAGGAGAAAAAGGACTGTGATTTTATTTTGAGTCTATGGAATTCCTGAATGGTGTCAACAAAATTATTGATAGTAAGTATGGTAGATTTGAGTTTTGGGTTGTTTTTTCTTTCACTTCCTAACAGGTTTTACAGGCCAGAGGACTGGCTTTATGCAAATAGAAACAAAACTAAACGACAAACTGCGTAGGTAGAATTTGTAGTTATTAGTAGTCTCTGAAAAGACATTAACATAACGTTCCATGACAGTTTTATAGTCCACAAAGAAAAATAGGCAACTGCAGTTTATTATAATGTGGCATCTGCTAATAGATTTTGCAATGAATAATTTTACAAGAGAAAAATACAGTATTTATATTAAAAAGCAAAATTTTCTTGGGGCAAGTTTTGAATCTAAACCATACTTAAATCCAGGTAAACTTTTCAGTACTGTAAAGGAAACGTTTGCAGGTATCAAGGTATAAAGATAGCTTCGTCATAGTAAAAAAAAAAAAAAAAAAAAAAAAAAAAAAGGTTCAGTTTAAAACCCAAACATTTCCACTTGCCAAAAATGCCCGGTGTCCATTGACAAAAGGTATAATAAAAATCTTTGAAACATTTTGCTGAGCTGTCACAGAACACTATTTTTGGATCATGATGAAGTCCTAATTAGAAGATTTCAAAGTATAAGACAAGCAGCTTTTTGAGCAGAAATGTAATGACTTTGCCTGCTGCTAGTAAATTCCTTTTTCCTTAGGAAAGCAATATTGCTTTTTTTCTTAACTTCCTTAATAAAATTAGAAAATGTGTCTGAAAGGGAATTGCTAACATTAAAAAAAAAAAAAAATCACTAATAAAGCCACAATACAATAGGTATTTGGGCTTTTAATCTCTTTCGGACAAAATGAGTTACTATAAAAATAAATAAGCATGATTTTTAAGCAAGTTTTGGATCAAAAGAGAATCTGCAACTGCAGAGTAAGTAATAAGCCTCCAATTAGTGGACTGTAAACAGGAGAAATATATGTACTGAATTGAATTAGTAGTTACAAGTTCTTGATCTCATACAGAAGCAGCATAACCTCTGTACAAAATATCCGTGGTATCAAATAGCCATAAGTTATTTTTCTTTACAGTTTTTTATAGCCTTTTTGTAATTAGAAGCAAGCTTTCATGATTAGTTCCATCTCCCTTTGGTGCTTGTGTACTGAACAGGTTTTTGTGAGCTTTCGGTATGGTAAGTACTACAATGCTTTCTTATCAGCACTTGCTGTAGTTTTTCAAGAATGAGATAACATTTCATGAGCAATTTCTGTGTATTAATTTTTAGATTATGAAAAATTATTGCTCTAAGCAGTCCTTAGAAAATACTTGCTTATTAGACAGTATAATGGATTTTAGTGGAACACACACAATTTGTTTCAAAGCAATAGCATTCAGAACATGAGTCTTAATTTGCTAAACACTACAATAGTTCAGTGCCTGTCTTTTGGGGTCTACTGAGAGCTGGATTGTATATTGATCCTGATTTTACGTTGATAGCAGTAAATCAGGTTTTCATGTTTGAGAAACATTTTTTTTGAGATTTTCCCCTTTCTGTTGCCTAGAAATGAGTCAATATAATTTCACTGTTGGGACTGAAATGCTATTTATTATAGCTAGACTAGTAACAGAGTTAAGGTCAGGATGAAGCTATCTGATTTGAATCTAGAGAGACAGCTTTAAAAAAAAAAAACAAAAAAAAAAAAACAAAAAAACCCAAACGTAAGCCCAAACATAAACAAAAATTGTTGTTTTGGTTGACAGAAGAAAAGGAAAATAAGAATGTAAGCACCTTATTTCCTACAGTGAATTACAAACCTAGTGGATAAAATATTGCACCTCCTCCTCCCATTTTCTGTCGAGTGCAGCCTGAAACCTGTCTTCAGCTCACTGCAGATCAATGACCAACTGTTGGCCGGTCAGAGCTGAGATTTTGGTAGCAATTTGTTCTACACTTTGTCATGACTTCACCTTTAGTTAATATCCCATGTTGCAGAAGAGGTGTCATTTTATGGTCTTCCTTGTTTGAAATACAGACTTTTTAAAAATTTCAAAATGTTAATGTTAATCATGGGCTTGTGTCTCATTACCGATATTATGGAGACTGTTCATGCCATTTTTATGGAACTGAGGGGCATACTAAAGTCAAACTATTTTTATTTTGTGCTAGGCTGGAAGATTGATATCTTTTTAAAACCTTATACCACTAGAAATTCTGTCTCATGTCGATCAGAAAATACCATTGCTGAAGCATTGGGTTTGTACATCCTTAAATCACTTCATTGTGTTCTTTAGACCTGCAAGTTTACAAAACAAAATTGTCTGTCAGGCAGTGAAATTAAATGGTCCATTTACACTGCAGGGACATTTAGGTCAATCTTGAGGCTGAGATCAGGAGAAAGGGGAAAACTTTTTATGAACAGAAATGGCTACTCTGGTTTTGGTATTAGTTTTCACAGACTGAGGAATTCTTTAAAAAATAAGACTAAGGTGAACAATGTTGGTTCAAATAACATGAATGTGCAGCATTTCTTGGCACTAGCCATTCTGTAGAAAGAACTGTAAGTTGATTGCTTGTACATTATATACAAAATTGATGAGCTAATCTTTAAAAAGTGCCTAAGGAGAAATGCTAGCAAAATTTTTTTGAAAAACAAACCAAAACAAAAACCACAAACATTTTCCCCTTTCAGAGAGGGAAGTATCTGTTAAGTTTTAATTGCAGACTGTAAAGCGTAAATTATAAGCATCAGTGAATCCTATTGAATTGAATGGGATTTTTCCCTCATATTTCTCGGAGACAGAACTTCATCCCACAAAATTTACATGGCAGATTGCTCACGGCTTTTGAATGACTTGTAAACAAATACAGGTGTGCTATATTTCCATGCTTTTCACTGCTGCAATGTTAAGGGTTACTATCTTGACTTAATTAAAATCCTTTGTTTTTTCCAGTTTTAATGCTTCCAAAACACTAACATCTCAAAATTCTCAGGTGCCTGTAACTCTAGAGGCTCCTGGGTTTTGTGTGCAATATACTTTTTTCACAAGCATGTGTGGTCTTACATGTTATTTCATCTTTTGTGGGTTGTTTCTGCATTGCTATAGTTTCTAAAAATAGTCTACATTTTATATGAGTCAGCAGAGTAGAACTCTAGGGTTTTTATTAATTGGTATGTTATACAAATAGTAATGTTAATTGGTAAATAGCTGTCTCATTTCTGAATCTGATACTTTTGTTCAATATGAAAAGATACAGGATAATTCTTTTTTTGAGTGCTGCTGTGGAAGATTGCTCAACTAGTGGCACATGTTGCGAGAGTGATTTAGGTCAGTTCTCCAGTACACGGTTTTGCTTCTGTAGGCAATAATTCATAGAGTAATCCCACTGCATTAAGTTATACTCAAATGTAGGACTGCCATAAGAAATGAATAAGAACTGCAGAATGTTAGAAAGCAGGGAGCAGAGAGTACTGTGGCAGTATACATGTATACTGTTCCCAGGGAACGTATCAACTGGCTTTGCTAGCTGGGTGTCCACCTTTCGAAATTATGAGCAGTTTCCAGGGCTTTGAGACTTTTCTGTTTGTGAAGTGCCCTTTCACTTGTATTTGCATGCACCCCTCTTTCTGTGTCTACTGAGTTCTTCATCAATTCTCTACATCCTTTATTTATTATCTCACTTTATTTTCTCATTCCATTTCACATCTCTGTTTTTCACTATAATTCTTAATCTCTTCCTTGTTTTGTACATCCATCCTTTTAAAACTTTGCTTTTCTGCAGATGTGCACATTAAAGATTATTAAATTAAATTACTCTGTTTGGGATATGTAACGTGTTATTGAAGTATTTTTTTTTTTCTTGTCAGAGTATCCTACAAATCCAAAGCATGACAAGGAGCTGTCAGATAATTGGTAAATAACAGGAGAAGTATATGTATTGAAGAACGAACAATAGTGTTCAATTACAGTATATTTACAGTTTGCACATGGATTTTAAGCAGCAGGAAAACTAAAATGAAGATTATATATCCTCTTGAAAGCTGCTGCTTTTAAAAATGCATTTTGTTACAAGGTCCAGAGCCTTCAGCTCTGCTCTTATGAATATTGCAAAATCTATTGTGATGAGCAAATCACTAATACATTTCCATGTATTAACTTAGCACTATCTGGTGAAAAGAATGAATAGAATTTGAATGGTTGGATTCGATGTTCTTAAATGTCCTTTCCAACCAAGGGATTCTCTGATTCTAATATATTATTTGTTTCTTTGTTGTTCTTGTTGGCAGTAGAAGAATCATTAAAATGATACAATATTGTAGCTCCTTCCAAAATTGTAAAATTTTGTATTTGGCCTGTTTTCTTACACAATGGTTATGAATTGTGTGAGGTGACTTTGATTGTTTTCTCATTCAGTATGGCTGGCAGCCTGCTAAAAATATGCAGAAGAGCTTTACCATAAAGGACATATAGCAAATCAGTAGGATACTTTCACAGCAAGTTCAGTCAGGGACTCCCTCTGGTCGGGGAGTAAAGTTTGAAATAATTATAATTCTTTTAAAGCTTTGGCTATACTTTGCAGATTTAGAATGTGAGGTCATTGGATTCCTTCTTGTTCAGCAATATAACTTTAAAGCCCCCTTTTCACATGATTTCCTGAAAAATGGGGTCTGCCGCTATGCAACAAAACTGAAAACTTATGTGGCATTTTTCAGCCAAGTCCTCATTATGATCTACTAGTTGCTAATGCAACCATCGTTGGAATCTAATCAAAGGAAACAGGTTGAAAGACATACACAAAAGGACAACTGCTTCTTTACTCAGAGCCTGTCTCACTGGAGTCCTGTCAGCTGCACTGAACTGTCCTGTATCCACGTTTCAGGCACTCTGAAGGAAAAAACGTTCCCGTTTGAAGGCAAAACAGCCTGTATAAACGTAGTCAAGAGGACTAAAGTAGTCAAGGGACACCCCATAATTTATGCTATACAGCCAGAGAAACCAGTTAGGGGAGATCCTTCTGATTTGTCATTCTCTGTTAAACAGAGGGTGAGAAGTGATGCTGCACAGGATTATGCCATGTAAACCCATCCTGTTAATTGGTTTACCGTAGGTGTGATGGCAAAGCCGTTTGCCTCTTCCTGCAGTCTACTTGCTCACCAACTCTGGAGAAAAGTAGTAGTTGTTTCCCTCACTTGTAACCTGCTTCTGCTCCTTGGGACCACCTAGGGTGAGGTCTATGGCTTGACCTTTTTTTATGAAAAGTCATAAATATGCAGCAGGCTTTTCCAAGATACTGATAGATGTTAACACTCAAAAATATTTCTGAAAAAGTCATCTCTGGTCCTTGAATGATAGGACTGACTTAGCTGAGAATGCAAGGGGAACCAGCAGGGCCATTGCTGATCATTTTTTAAATGCTCCATATGCCATTCTTTGGGGTTTGTACTGCAGAATTTCATCTGTGCCTTAAAAATAATTCTTTAAAAGTTTGTCATTTACTTTAAAGTTTTGTTCTTTTAACTCTCTTCCTGTCTGCTGCTCTTGCATTGCCTGCTGCTTTGCTGCCAGCACAAATGTTCAAGCGTCCATGTGGTGAATTTGACTGAAGAATTGACCCATTAACAAGATTATTAATTTTAACTTGCTACAGTTTTATCACATGACGCATATGGACACCTGCTGTAGAATAAAACAGGAGAGGAGGAAGACAGTAATGGTGTGGAGGCAGTAGAAAAATAACCTCATGTAGAGAGAGTAGATTGTTTTTTTTCAGGAACGCAGACTTATGCTGCCCCAAAGTGAATTCATCTGGTCTACATCTAAGTAAGAACATCCTAGAAAAAATACACGGTATTGACAGAAAGGCAGAAACATTACTTCTTGAGATGTGGAATGCTTAATCTGTATCAGTTAAGGAAAAGATATTTCAGACATCTGAAGGGAAATGTTGGAAGGGTTTCTAGGTAAATGTATGGATCTTTAGTTATATACATCACAACTATTTTCCTTCTCTCCTGAATTTGGGTCATAAAACAAGGTGTAAGTTGCATCTAGGAAATATCTGAGGCCCAGTTTTAGGGAGTTTCAGGCTTGAGGAAAAGCCATTGGGTATCAAGAAGAGGATACGTATTAGGAGATGCCAGCTGAGGGGATGCTTTGATTTTTGACCATTCACATAAGAAAATAAAGGTTTGCGTGCAGTATGTTTCATGCTGTGACTTTTTGTGAAATTTTATATGGATATAGTTTGGCTTGAGAGAGGATTCTGAGAAGGTAACAGTGAAGACATATTGAACTTCTGAGTGTGAGCTCTCCTCCTTAATGGGTGGTTTAAAAAAATCAGTCTGGTGATACTCTGATTTCTCAGCTAAAATGTATGCTTTGATAAACACAGAAATCTTGCAGGGAAATACTCAAGTTATCTAAAAGGGGGCTATTTACGCCTTTCTGATCCAGTTATAGCTATTAAGAGAAAAAAAATTAGAAACTTGAACTAACAAAAGACACATGAAAATTTGAATCAACTAGCTAATTATAAAGCAATCTTGAGAAGAGTCTTGCAAGTTTGTTGATGCCAGTGGTGAGGTACCCGTAAGTTCTCCACTAACTCAGGCCTGAACCTGCTTAGCTGGGGCATGGGAGACTATTACGATATTAACACACCAAACAAAACCCCGAACGTTCATTAAAGTGAAAACAAGTGCTTTAGGTTTGCTGGCTGACCATTTAAGGGTCTATCGTATTTAATTTTCTCCCAGCTGACAAAGCTTTCAAGGTCAGCTGCTGCGGATTGAAGGCTTCTCTATCTGCTTCCAGCCTGTGTGAAGGACAGCAGTAAAGTTTATTTCTGTACCTTCATTCTACTTGCTACTTATAAAACCTCATCTGTGTTTGCTTTTTCTTAGCTAGCAGAGGAGAAAATTGCCATTAGTCTTCTGGCAGTCTGTCAATAAAATATCATTTCAAGTTCTCTTATTAGAAAACAAATGCTTTTTTTTGTGTGCATGCTTCTTTTCTTGCTTTTCACTCTTTTCATCCATCTTATTTTTATCTTTTTAAGCCCTGCATTCTACGTATGGTATTTTAAAGATATAACTGCTTGAACAGGGGCCTCGGTAATCAAATATATAATAGTAGTAAATCTGTGGCTTTTTCAAGGCACAGTGGTGTGCTCTGCAACAGACAAACACAGGGAAAATAGCAACAGTAAAAGCTTAAACATATGGTTATTTAGGTGAATTTGAAAATTCATACAATCAGGATAGTTGCCCTAATCTGTGGTGAAAAAATCATTAGGTATGCATTCAGATAAAGTCTTGCTTTTTTAGCACTACTATATAAATGCTTTCAGAAACTTCTTTAAGATTGTCGAAAAGTAGTACTTTCCAGTTGTAATATTTCAGTGTATAGTTCATTTTTACAAGGCCAGGTATAGATAGTTTTCTATTTAGTGTGTATGTGGGGCTATATGAGTCAGGACCATGGCGTTGGATGTACATCAGCTGGCTCCGAGCATCGGTTTGCTGCCAGCAGAGCCCACGGACGTAGTCTGGAGTTGGCTGAAGTTGTTCCCTCTGAACCTTCAGCCTGACTTAAGGGGGAGTAGAGAGCAGGAGGTCCTCCAAAATACTAAATATGACAAGAGGACTCCTGAAAGATAAGAAAGCAAAGATTGCTGCAAGCATGTGACCTCTCATTTTATCAAGAGGGACAAAGCAACATCCAGGATGTGCTAATATATAAGAACAGGTTATCTCGAATTAATAAATCCTGATGTATATGCAAGGGACTTGTGTGTGATCAGCTCATACTGGTCCTACTAGGTCTTTCATAAAAGGACTTTTCAGAAGAAGTAGACTAGGCCTTTTTACTATTGTAATGGGAAGAAGCAGTAGAAAGTATATATAGCAGATCCTAAATTTCTCTTATTTTACTTTTATGTTTTCTCATTTAGCTTTTGAGAAGTAAGATGATTTAATCACATTTCAGACTGGTGCTGTAAATTATGCTCGCTATTTTTTTCATGACAGAAAAAGGGTGTTACAATCTAATCTTGTGGGGATATTGAACAGTGATGTTCTAATCAGTAATAGCAAAGCAACTGAATACTATTTTCTTCTGCAGAAGAATACGTAAAAGCTAATGTAGTGTCATCCATATCAGTGAACTGGGCTGCAATGGCAGTCATTTCACAGTAAAGCTCTACTACCAACTGGTCTCACAGGAATCTCTACTGACATATTCATAAATGATTGAGAAAAGAGGAGGAACACTAAGATGATTGTGTTTGCAGATGCAATGAGATTATTTAGGAAAAACAAATGAAATGCTGCATGTGAGGGTTTTCTGAAGGATTTCAAAATGCCAAATGACTGGATAGTAAAATGGTAGGTGGAATTAAATTTAAATATGTACAAAGTAATTCATACTAGAAAAAGTAACTTCAATTATGCAAGCACAGCAATGGAGTCTGTTAGCACTGAGCTGAAGAAATTGTGCAATGGTTGTACGTGGCTCTTGTAAAACAGTTCAGTGCTTAGAAGTGACCAGAAATCCCAAAGGATGTTAGTAGTTATGGGGAAAGGAAGTGAGACCAGAGCAGAAAACAGCATTATGCTACTGTGGATGAACAATTACTGCACATCTTGAATTTTGCATGAATTTTTAGTTCCTGTTCCTCACGATGAACTTAAATAGGAAAAATATGTTGCTCTGCAACAGAGAAGATTCCAAGTATGGATTGGCTTTCCTATCTGGAGGAGCTGGGCAAGCTAGGAAAAAATACCTGAGAGAATATGAGTACATTTTTATAAAGATATGATTATACAGCCATAAGAAGCATCAAGCAGTTAGTAAATCATATGAAACTGAAATACATCAAGGACTTTTTGTGATAAGGCAGTTTCTGTAGCTCTGGTAGTCCCTAATATGTCAGTCACTGGAAACTGCGACTGTGTTAAGAGTAGTAGTTACTATACAGTGCCCTGCTTTTCTTAGCTGCTGTTGAAAGCACAGTGCTGGGCTGGCCGGACTTCACCTGGCAAGGCCACCCTTATGTTCCCAAACAGATTTTTTTTTTTTTTTTAAATGGAACAAAAGTTTGTCATTAGTATTAAAGTTGATCATCTAGATACAGCCTTAATTCAGAAAGTTTGTAAACTACTAGCTGGCAGTAAGTAGTTAGGGGGAAGTCCATTAACATTGCTCCCTTCCTCTCTAAACATCAATTTTCAGTCATCATCAAAGGCAGAATGTGAGACAATATAGAACTCAGGTGTAACATTCAGAATAGCAGCTTTTGTCTTATGCACCATTTCCCCTCTTATTTTGCAACTTCTTTTCCTAATCATTTTATCACTAGTTTACACCCTGTATCCACAGAAAACAGGAAATTGCTAATGAAAGTAATATATAAATCTATCATCAGCTGGATTGTATACAGTCATTATAAACTTGGTAATCAGTTTCTATGAAAATTAGAGTATTACCACACAGATTGCAGCAGATGACACAAGCCAATATTTCAATAAATTCACAAAAAAATCCATTCTTAGTTAACTGATAAAACCAGTCAAGTTAGGATGAACCATTAATTAATTTGGCTATTTCATACACACTAAGCATTGTGAACATTTTTTTTTTACTTAGTACCAGGACGTTTTGGGCAAAAATTTTAGTGTGTAGCTCTTTAAAAAGAAAATAAACATTTGCATTTGGTATTAAGAAAAAAATAACAGTAACCCAGCAGTGCTCAGTTGATAATGCTTCTGAATTTATATTCAGATTGGAAATATTATCAGGCTTCATGTATAAATACCTTTATTTGTTTTTCACATTATTCCTCCTTTCTTTTTTAGGACTCTGTTTCTAAGAAATATTGCTGGTTTGGTGCTCATTTATTAATACTTTTGTGGAAAACCTTTAAAAGTGTTTATGAATGAAAGTTCTATGGAGAAATACTGCTGTTGTTCTATTATAGGATTACAGTTTGAAGAGTTTTTTTTCAGGTGATAGAAACTTAGGGTGTGGGGTGTTTTTTCCAAATAAATTTATCTAAAAAGATACTAAAACCATTCATAGTTTAGTTCAGAAAGCATTTAAGTATTCAAAGAACACGCATAGGACTTTTTCTGAATACGATGCCTTACTGAACGGAGGCTGCTGCACTTATCACCAGAATTTTTCAAGGAAAACCAAACAAATTGCCATCTTTCTGCAGGTAAATACCGCTTTTCTGATCAACACATCACATGGTCGCAGCCATCTTTCTGTCCTAAAATATACTTGTAAAGAATTCATACAAGGAGTGTTTCAGTTTTTTTGAATGAAATGGATATATGTGGGTAAAAGATAAGGGAGAGGAGAAATACAGAATAAGAGAGAGTGAAATTTGAATGGGATGTCTGGTTCTCACTAACCAAGCCATTGAGCATTGCGATAGGTCTAACATATGTTGAGGTGAATTGCCAAGTTTCTGTCTGTCCCTCTCATATCAAGAGATAATATGCACAGAACACTTTTACATTATAAAAAAGTGCAATCAGCTTCAGTGAGAGTCAGATTAGATACTATTTCTCAGTTTAGTGTGATTAGGAGAACCAAGCTGCTTAGGGAAAGTTTGACTACCTCTTTTTCAATCAAAGAAAGAAAAAAAAAAATAATAAAAAAAAAAAAATG